>JASAMX010010264.1:0-52450 GCA_030248175.1 Microlaimidae sp. YZB2_3 | reverse complement strand
CATTATTTATTTAATACTTTTTGTAATTGAGCCAACTTTAAAATTTTAAAGCTTTTTAATACCTTAGCATTAATTCTATGAAGTTTTGTTAATATTCGTTTAGTAAAAAATGTTTTGTTTTTAAAATGATATATGAAAAAAACACATTGGAAATAACGGAGCATTATATTTGTTTAATAACTTGTTAACCGCGTTGAAAATTAATTTTTAGTGTAATACAATTTTTTTTCAGTGTGACCTGATACATCGATTAGCATTAATTAAACGGCAATAAAAAATACACCGTGATTTAGTATACTGCACCTTTAAAAGTGTAGTATATTTGATTCATAAGGTGTATTTTTTTATACTGTTTTAATTAATACTAATCGATGTATCAGGTTACGCTGAGAAAAAATTGTATAGCACCAAAAATTAATTCTAAATTCCATTAACAAGTTATTAACAAGAAATATATTATTCATTCTAATTCCAATATCGTGTTTTCTACACCATTTTCAAAACAAAATATTTCTACTATACCGAAAATTAACAAAATCTTTGATAGAATTTATGCTAAGGTACCAAAAAGCTTAAACTTTAAATTTGGTTCAATTTACGAAAATTATTAAGATAAATAATGCTTATTTTTAAAAAATTAAATAGTTATTTCAAAAATAATGTTTATTTGTTTGGTTAATAGTGTCCGTTTTAAAATATTTTTTTTTTATAATTGCGAGTAAATGTAAAACTTTAAAAGAAGTGAAATGTCTTTATATAGGCAAGTAATTTTTTTTAAAGGCAAAAATTTAATAGCAAGAAAAATACCAGAATAATAGCAAACAGAAACATTACCAAAAAAACACACCAACTAAAAAAAAACAAATTAATTTTTTCAAAATGACAGTACTTATTTTAATACTTTTTTAGATTGAACCAAATTTAAAACTAAAGTTTTTTGGTACCCAAGCTTCATTTTCTCTAAATTTTTATTAATATAGGTACAATAAAAAAATTTTTTATATGGTGTATAAAAAACAACATTGGAAATAACCAAGTAAGCTTTATTATTGTTAATAACTCGTTAACCGTTGGGAACTATTTAATACATCGATTATTATTAATTAAAACGCAAAATAAAATACACAATGAATTAGTAAATTACACCTTTAAAAGTGCAGTATACTAAATCATGGTGTATTTTTTATTTCTGTTTAATTAATGCTAATCAATGTATCAGGTCACACTGAGAAAAAAATTGTATTACACCAAAAATTAATTTTCAACGCGGTTAACAACTTATTAACAAAGATACCGCTTGGTTATTTTCGAATGTGTTTTTTATATATCATTTTTAAAACAAAACATTTTTACTAAACGAATATTAACAAAACTTCATAGAATTAATGCTAAGGTATTAAAAAGCTTTAATTTTTTAAAGTTGGCTCAATTACAAAAAGTATTAAATAAATAATGCCATTTTAAAAATATCATATTCCAAAAATAATGTTTGTTGTTTGGTTAATAGTGTGTTTTAGAAAATTTTTTTAATTGCAAAATGTAAAACTTAAAGTTAAGTAAAATGCCTTTTTTATAAGCAGTTCACTTTTTTTTAAATTAAAATTTTGAATAGCTAGCAAATAATACCAGAATAACAGCAAACAAGAACACACCAAAAAACGCACCAACTATAAAACACAAATTAAAATGTTTTTGAAAATGACAGTACTCATTTAATACTTTTTTCAATTAGACCAAATTTAATACTAAAGCAATTCGGTACCCTAGCATGATTTCTATTAAGTTTTATTAATATCCGTTCAATAAAAATGTTTTGTTTTAAAAAATGGTGTATAAAAAATAACATAGGAAATAACCAGGTAATACTCTTGTTAATAACTCGTTAACCATTAACTCGTTAATTAATTTTTGGTGTAATACAATTTTTTTCTCAGTGTGAACTAATACATCGATTCATATTAATTAAAACGCAAAATAAAATACACCATGATTTAACTGCACCTTTAATATCATAATTTTTTTTCATTTTTTTAGATTTCATCTAATTGTAAAGTCGTAATGTTTTGACTGTTTTTACATTGTAATATTGAACAAAAATTTACATCAACCCAGTAACGGACTTAAAACTTAAAAACAAGAGCAAGTAGGAAAGTAGGTGATTTAAATTCGTTTTGTAATTTAGTTACGGAAACCCACTGAATTTTTTAAAACTTAAAATTGCAATCTAAACTGGTTCCATAAAATAAAACATGAACTTAAACAATACTTTAAGAAATCAGATGGAGTGGGGTAGTTTGGTTTTGTTATGATATTTGATCTCGTGGTGAGTCCGAAATTATTTTACAGGTGTAGATGGCATGATTTAATTTAAATGCAACAAAAACCGATGATAATTTACATTTTTCTTTTTTTTTAAAGTTAATTTTACTATAGAAAAATAAAATCTAGTTGATTTTTGCTAGCTTGATATTTACAGTATCGAATCGACTATTTAACAACAAAAACATTCAAAATTTTTCACTAAAGCGAATTAATAACAAAGATTAAAAACTGTATTTTAATAATTATTTATCAACTTACTTAATTAGGAATTTAAATGCAAATTTTTTTAGAGCTAATGTTAGTTAATTTTTGTATATTTTGTGAAAAGGTGGAATTAAAAAACAATTCTGCGTTCTTATTTGTTTTTTATAAAAAAAAACATCATTACCGCACAATTTTAATTGGTCCCCTCATGTGTGTATTTTAATTTTCAGCGTCAGCCAGATATAATTCAACCATAAACAGTCTTATTTTTGATTTTGCTGGTAAATTACTGTTGATTTATTGACAATCTTTTTTTTATGATCTCAAAATATTGTATTGTGTTAAAAAATTTATTTTTTTATGTTAATTATGTTTATAGTTTACGGCATTTTTTACAAAACTTTGAAGTCCTTATTCTTTATTTTAAAGGTATTTTTGTGTGTGTATGTGTATTTTAGTGTTTCTATCAGTGTTATAAAAAACTTAAATTTGTCTAGCTAAAGTTAAATTTTATTTTTAATTTTTAAATAGTCATTTCAAATTGATTTCGGTTGCCTGTCCCAGAGCTTTTACAACTTTCCTAATGGAATTGATAGTGGTTTGAAGCATTTATATATATTTCGTGGCGATAAATTTTAAATTTTTCTATTATGTCTTTGGTTTTTTCGCTTGATCTCAACTGATATCATAATTCATAATTCCCACAAATTATAGTAATTTAGATATCCACGAAGGTTTATGATTTCAAAATAAAAAACTGGTCCCATTTTTCTTTACAAAGACGCTTGCCCACTATGAAAATTACTACACTTTTGTATTTTTAAGAATGGCTTGATGTCATTAAAGCTAGATACATTTATATTTTTTAATAATCAATTTTATGTATGAAAATTTAGATAATCAGAGGATCCGAAAAAAAATCACTAACCCCTCACTCATCGCTCCGAAGAAACTTAAAAAATGTTGGATTTGAAACGAATGATCTTCAGGCTTCCATTATCATTACACAGGAAGAAAACGGTTTTGTAAAAGATACAAAACAAGAAAAGGTAGAAGGCGACATGTACCGCCCGCCTCATAAAATGTCTTCCACGAGGGAATCCCAAACAGTATTGCACAAAACAGTAAGTTTTAATTTGTATTTATTTTTTGGCGAAAAGATGTAAAAAATAAACAGCGTCAACCGGTGACAACCATTACTCAATGGCTGATAACTATGCCAAATAACAATAAATAAATTTTAAAAATTCTAAAATGAATGTTTCTTTTGAAATTAGAACTTTTATAAAATACCGTTTTAGTCTGACTCTACAAATGTGGTGTGTCCAATTAAATATCTTGATTAATGCTTTGACCGCAAAAACTTGATTTATATAAAACTGGAATTCGGGGAACTTGGACCCAAAAATGAATAACAAAGTTTTTAAACAAAAGATTAGCAGAAAAAATTTCTCCATTAGTTAGTCTTGTGTTAGCTTTGCAGTAGACAACGCAAAAAAAACAACTATTTGAGCATATTTTTGGTCTTTTTTAAAAACAATGACATATTTGCAAGATTTTGCTCCAAATAAAATATGTTTTTTTGACAATTTCATCTTTTGCTCGTAAGAATTCAAACATAATTTAATTAAGAATCTGCCTAATAAAATTGACCACTTGATTTATAGTTAAATTATGTAATTTTTTAACGATTATAAGGTCATTTTTTAATCGTTTAAATTTTCGTCGAAATATTTTCAAAAATCTTTTTATTCAGGTATCTGACAGTTAAATTGCTTAACAGATGTTCTGAATCGTCTAGAAAAAATGAAAAAGATAAATGAACATAATTTCCGAAAAGTATTATTGCATTTATGCTTTTAAAATAGAAAACGGTCTGTTAGAGAAGACTTCTGACATATTAGAAAACGGTCTGTTAGAAAAGAACTATCCTTTGAAAAAACAGCATGCTTTGGTAGGTAGGTGCAAAGCAATCTAGCTTTAAGGCTGAAAGTTCAACTATAACACAGCTTCTGAACATAATAAATAATCTGAAAAATAAAAGACTGATGCGATATACAATGTAATCAGATTTTTTCTAGAGCGTTTGACTACCGTATCATGCCTCTAAACTTTCGTTTAATTTACACAATATAAGATTTTTTGTAAAATTATTAAGTTAATGTTATAATCAATGATAATAAATCACAATACTATGTATATATAATAAAAATTTAAGTTTTAGAATAGCTTGAAATAAGTCCGTTTTATGATACTTTTAATTTATTAGTTAGCAAATATCACTAGATTTTGCTTTAAGATCCAAATTCGCTGAATAATAAAATACAAATACTTAAAACTGCTACGACAATAATTTAGCCATATTATAAAACCCAATGCATCACGCTCATATTAAAATTTTCTTACATGATGCGAAGGTTTATACTGGTTTTCAGAGAAAAATGGAATAGAAAAGTGAACTTAATTGCATGAAAATTTACTAGAATAATTTTATGGTCTAAAAATTGGCTCTTATATCTCACACTGAAATATGTTAAGTTCTTAATATTTCAAAAAATACAAACAAAACCACTTTGAAAAAAATCTGCAGAAGGATTTGGCCGATTTCGATCGCATGTTGCACGGGGAGCTTTCAATGCTGTTAGGTACCATGATAAATTACACTGGATAAGGCTACATTTATGCTCGACAATAATTTTTGAATGCCTACAACCATGTTTTCCAGAAGGCATACATTCTATTTTTGTTTGCAAGAACGTGGTTTGTCTTAGTACACACATGCCTTTGGATGAAAAACCTACGTATAGTTGTTGATACGCAAACGCATTTGCCAAAAGAAACGCAAAATGTGATAAAAACGTTGGCGGCTTAAAGGAGAATAACGCAACTATTTTTATGCTGATTTTGAGGTCAATTTAAAGTCCTTGGGTAAAAGTATTGCTTGTTCTAGCGAGTTGGGAGATTTAAACTACTAAAAGAGGAGAATCAGCGTATTTTTATAAATTCAGAAACTAGAAGAATTTGCTAAGGTTGAGTTATATTTAGCTGACTTCATAAAATTTTATAGCGGACATGAGAGGACGTATTTTGAAGTTTGTGCGTTGATGACGTTAAAAAAAGAAATAGAATTCGGATTTTTTTAAATGCCGCCGTTTTACAAAACATTAAAAAATTAGGAAGTATCGTAATATACTTGACTATTAACATTTGATTTGTTGGAAACTTGTAAATTTGCTTTTAAAATTAATAACCGTGTAATATCAGGAACTTTATTCTCAACATTTCACTCATTCATAGTCGTTTGCAATTTTGTATTTCGTATTTCCATGTTGTAAAGCCTTTTTTCGGAAATAAAGACTTTGACTTCGAGATTATGATTTAAACGGTTTTCTCAATAAAAAATTAGTGTGCCCCCACCCATTGATTTTTTATTAATTTTTTTGTTGTTTGCTTGTAGGAAAATTTGAGGAAGTTTTTTATCTAACGTTTCTTATCGCATCACAGTTTTTTTCAGACGATTTTGATTTTATTCTTTTGTTTTATATTAGAAATAGGTAAACATAATAGAAGTTAATTTTGGCCGGGTTTTGTTTGCAACTGGTTTTAAAAATTCTCAGACTGTTATATGAAAAGGCTAAAGTTTTTTTTTTGGAAAAATATTGGGAAATCGCATATACAACAAGAGTTTAATTTTTCCGTTTTTTATACATAGATACATATTGTGGAATTTTAGTTATACACAATTGGTAGAAGCTGATAAACATGAACAAATTTTATACATAGAGATTTTATGCACAGCTGCTGCATGATAGCTTTACAGATACAGACTGCTTCCTATATTAAAAAAGTGAAGTATATGCAATGAAATTGAGCGCATTCAATATACATTATAAAACGCATTTATTCTAATGTCGTTTCCCTAGCGATATGTTTTAAAACAGTCGTAATATCATTTATACAGAAAAGTGCTAGGTGTCGCCATAAAAGCTGCTTATTATACATGTAACAAGTAATTAAACCAAATTACTATTTTAAAATGAATTAAGTGTTAATTGAATAATACTTTATGATTTCTTGTTGTCTCACAAAATGGATTCCAATGAATTTATGAAATCGGTTCAATCCGATATTAATACTATTGATCCAGTAATTTTTTAAATTTAGAATTTAATTTACGTTTTTTATCTATTTTTATCTTTTTAATAATTTTTGTTGTTTTATGTTTGATACGTGGTTCTAAAGCCATAAGTAGGAAATTTAGAACCGTCGGAAATTTTTATCGACTTAAAGCCGCGAACAATAGGAAATTGAAGCTCTTAATAGAAAATTAGTTTAGATTTAGGTTTAGGCTTAGTTCAAGTTCAAGTTTCTGCTCCAAGCTCACTCGACTCCATACCGACCCTACATTTTATGTTTTGTTTCTTCTAGCTCTAAACATTTGTTACGTACAAATATTTAAAATAAAAATGCTGAATCAACATGGTGTAATTTAAAAATTGGAATTTGCGATAAAATTCAGAAGATAAAGGTTTATTCAAAAAACATTTGACTGTTGTGTCGATGTTTTAGAAATACGATGATCAATCAGTGTAATTTAGGCAACGGTTGATAATGCAGCGTATAGCAGGTCAGTCGGTGAGACACTTAGTCTGGTGATTTACGTTCGAGTTTTCCCGCTCGCAAAAAAATTGGAAGTACTCCCAGAAACCATTTCTGTTGTCATTTTGTTTTCGACAGCGGCATTTTTTAATTATTATTTCTTATTAAAACTAGACAAATCCAATTTCCTACTTAGTTATAGTTGTACCGAGAAAAATTCTAGCTGTAGCATATATGTAGCACGTCAGATGGTGCGTAGAGGACGGGAGATTACAGGTTTAAGTCTTGTATCACCGAATTTTTAATCAACAAAATAAAATCACATATTATTGTCTCTTTCAGTCAAAAACTCGCTATATTTGGCTTTGTATTTCTGGACTTCTCTCTCATTGTCAACAAAATAAATAAAATTGTTTTGTTTGTAATTATAAAAAAATTTTTTTATATGGTACGGGGTCTTTAGAGCCACAAGCAGGGAACTTAGAGCCATCAGAATTTTTTGGGAACTTGGAGCCACGAGCAATGGGAACTTGGAGCCTTTAAGAAAAAATGGTTTGGGGTTAGATTTAGGCTTCGCTTAGGCTTAGGTACACATTTTAGCGATTTTTATTTTTGGCTCCAAGTTTCCAACTTACGGCTCCAAGTTCCCTATTTTTGGCTCTAAGTTCCAGCTCCAAGTTCCCAAGGCTCCATCGACCCTAAATCCTTTTATATAACAATTCAATTCAAAATAATAAAAAAATCATGGAAATTATTTTTTTAAATATAGATAATCAATGGATCAGCACCAACTGAAGATCGGATGGAGGAAGACAATTCCAATGCCCCTTTTGTAACATTTTTACTCAAAGTAATTCTCAAAGATGGGAAAGATATGGTTATCAGAGATGCCTCAGGTTTGACTTCTTTATTAACATCATGCTAAATTATACAGTAATATCTAGTGCTCCATTTTACCCATTTATCAGTTTAATTTTCATCTAGTGTTACAAAGTTTTTTAAAGTTGATTTCTTATTTCAACTTTAACTAATGATAATAAAATAGAAATTATGTTTTTAGGAACAAGTGATCCTTATGTGAAATTCAAATACCAAAACAAGCTCATTTACAAAAGTAATATTGTTTTAAAAAATTTAAACCCATCGTGGAACGAAGAGTTTTCAAATATCATCGACGACCCCACCGCTCCTCTCTGCATTGAGGTAATGTCCAGTTTAAAATTAAATTATTTTTTGTTGTGTTGAAAAAAACATTATATTTATATTGTTACTATCGTTCACATTTAAGGTCAACATTCTACAGAAATTAATTTTGATAAAACTTTTGTGTGTTAATAAAAATGCTTTGGCATGTGCAAAACAGTTTTGACTGATTAAAATTATTTTTGTAATGTATAGGTGGTAACAAATCAACCCTTTTAAAATTACGTTTATTTTTATTTGTAAAAACGTTATAATACTTAAATGTATAAAAAATAATAACTTATTGTGTTTTAATCAACATAAGACTGTTTATTAATCTTAAATACTGTTACTTTTATTGTTAGGCTTATGATTATGACCGTTTTGCAATGGATGATTTTATGGGACAAGCCCAAATTGATCTCAGTCAACTTCGCCTAAACCAGTAAAAGTTTAGAGTAGTATATTAAATTTTTAATTTTTAAAACATTATTTATTGTTGATCCGTTATGGTACAAAACTGGTTCAAGAAAATTTGGACCGTGTGATTTTCAAAATTTTTCAACTTAAGATTTTAGCTTGTTTCTACAATTCAAACTTCAGCTTTAGCTAAAATATCTAACATCTCACAATAGCTCCTCTCCAATTTCTAAAAAAATATTAAATGTGTTTGTGACAATAGCATTTCTTGCTACTAAATTACGAACTTAGGATTCAAGAATTAAGAATGGGTCCACAGTACACAGGAGCATTACCAATTTATCATTCTCACTAATTAAATGATTTCCAAACAGTGTTCTTTGATTTGCATATGAACAGGACTTCCGTGGAGCTGATTGGACGTCCGTATAATGAATATTGAGTTTAGTATTCTTGCGCGATTTTTCAACAAAAGAATAAGGATGAATCAACAGTTGCCAAAACATTTTCCATTCATCATTTACTTAAGAATTCACGTATCTGATATTCAAGCAGGCAAAAAATTTTCGCTCTCGCTAATTCTAAAACTTTTACTTGTTTAACTGTAGAAACCACCATTTTACTTGAAAATAAGCTTCACTCAAGGTTATAAAGGGGAGTTCAGCAGAAGATCCCGTCAAATTCTAAAATCACAGTATCTCAATTTTCACCTTAATAACGTTTTTAAATAATATAACTCCCTACCGCAGTGACATAAATACTGTCATATCCGTAAATTAACAGGACTTCCGATGGAAATCCCCACTATAACTCGATAACTAAAGCTCGGTTTTAAGTAAAAAGGGGTTTTCTATATTTTCAAGAGTAAAAATTTTTTATTTAGCAAAAAATTTTACTTGTCCAAGTTATGCTCCCGTGTAATTCTAAAACGCCAGAAAGCGACATATTAGTCACTACCGTAAGTGGATTTGTAGAGTTAATAACTGTTTGTATAATATTTTAAATATAGTTTAATTTTGAATTATATCTGCTATTTCATTCAGTTTTTATTTGATTTAGTCCCATGGATTTGAAGATTCTTTTGGAAGAGGAAGGAAACGACGAATACATGGGTTATCTTAATGTACAAGTCACAATGTGCCCCCTTACACAGTGCCAAAGAGACGAGGTAATTATTAAATTAAATTTGTTGCGTTAATTTTGTGTTTTTAACTAAAAAAATATGTTTCTTTTGCACCGGCAAAATAGGATTTAGACTCGAAGGAGTCGATGGAACTTGGAGCTGGAATTTATAGCCGAAACTGAGAAACGTGGAGCCGTAAGTGAGGAATTTGAAGCCGTGAGGTGAGAACTTTGAACCAAAAACAAAACTCGCTAAAACCTATATATAGACTTAAGAGAAGCCTAAATCTAAGTCTAAACCAATTTTTTTAGAACTCCATGTTGTCATTGTTCGCGGCTTCAAATTTCCAAAAATTTTCCACGGCTCGAAGTTCCCTACTTACGGCTGGAAAGACCCCGTACCCAAAATAGCTGCTTGCAAAACTATACTTATTTTAATCTTTCTGTGAACATCGAAATTCAGTAAAAACATTCAGTAAACAAATTTAATACACTAAAGGCTAAGATTTGAAATTGTTTAAAAATGCTTTAGTTACTGATAATGTAGCATTTTAAAACACATATTTGACAAAAAACAGAATTTGTGTTAGATAAATTAAGTGTTAAAAAATCTTGCGAAAAATGTATAGGTAAACATCAGAGGCTTTTAAAATTAAAGCTAAAATACTTCCACTATAGCTTTCTCAACCATCAATATCTCAAAAAAAAACCCACAACTGCAACCAAACAGCAAAAAAGTTAAGTTTAAGATAAATTCTTTGAAACTTTTATGTAGAGAAATGTTCTTCGAAATATTTTGTAAAAAATTTTGGTCAAAAAAGTTCATGAAAATAAAGTTTTAAAGCTATTTTAAGTGGATTTTTTTGATGATTTCTTCTTTAGTTAAAAATGTTGGAAAGTCTTTCTATTCAATCTAAGGTAATTTTTAATTTGGTTAGGTTGATTTGTTTAAATATTAAATTAATCTATGTAAGGTATTTCTAAAATCCTAATCTATAAAATTTGTCCCTAAAAAGATGTTATTTTTATTTATGTTAGAAAATATAATTTTGTACAAAAGAATAAACAGCAAAAAATTTAAGAGATTTTTTGTATTTTAAGATTTCTGATTATATTTATTCTTGTGTTTGTATTTATCATATTCAATTATCGAGTTAATTTTCTAAATTTCGTGTGTCTGTTAGGAAACTTTAAAAACTTTTATTTAAAACAAATTCAGACAGCTTGGTTCTTGATAAAATTTAACGACAATTCAAATGAGCCTTCAGGGGCTAATTTTTCTAGAGACCTTAAAGTACAATTATAACAATATTTTCTTCTTAATTGAGATCTTACGGTACCTGCTTCGCTCCGTTTTCTAGTCATTTATATTTTTGGGTTGGTTGTTTCATTCATTTAATTGAATTACTGTTATGCTCCTAAATAGGTATTTATTGATTTATTGTTTAATAATCTTTATTTTTAGTATCTACATAAAAATGTAAGAGTTACCGCGGAATCGCCGACGGGTGGCGGTAAAGGAATCGCCCCACCCAAAGGCCAGCAGATTTGGATGTCTGTGGTGAGCTGCACCCTGGTGGAGGCAAAGGCTCTTCTGCCCACTGACACTGCCAGAAACGCTCCCCCGCCTGAACCCTACATAAAGTTCAAACTTGGGAGTGAAAAATATAAAACAAAGGTAAGAGCAGGTAATCATGTTTTAAATTTCAGTATTATTTATGAACTTTAGGCAATTTTTTGAATAAGGTATAATAGGCAAAATACCATTGGGTAATCCAATACAATAATTTCCAGTTTTTTAATTGAATATTACCTACAAGACGATAAAAAAATCTCGCTTAAAAACTGTTAAATATTGAAGATAAACCTTTTATTTTAATTTTTTTTTTGAAAATTGTTATTTTATGCCAAAAATCTCAATCTTGAAACGGTTGGAGCTAAATAATTTTTTGTATGTTTCGATAATAAAAGGCGGGTTTAAAAAAATTTGTTATAAATAATGTTTAATAACAGCACGTCATAATCATTTTATTTAACCATAACCAATTTTATTTGCTTCCTTCATGTCCCACAAGTCAGTTTTAATTAATTTATACTTTTAACACAGAAACCTTATCGTGCTAGAAAAAACCCGCTACTAAAATATTCATTTAATCGTGAAAAATTCAATTTATAGCTAAAGTGAAAAAATTTTATAGGGGACATGAGAGGACCGATTCAAATTGTACATACGATTATAATGTGAAAAAATAAAACTATTTTTCATCCCAAATATACAAAAATCAATAAACTTTATGTTATTGATCAATAACTTGCCGTTATGTCTTTTCTGATTTAAAATAATTAATTGGATAAAATAATTGTTAAAACAGGGTATTTAATTTTTAACCATTTTTGCCTCAAACATTTGAATTGCTTTGTTTTAAAAAAATCGATTCAATACTATGCAAGTCTTCGAAGTTAGACAGCTTCAATTTACCTATAATGGTATCTAATTTCAAGCACACTTATATGGCATTATGTTGAAAACAAGGGGCGAAACGAATATATTTCTGAATAGTTAATTTTAAAATTACCATATGATTTCAATTTTAATTTTTAGCCTTCAAAAGGTCTGGAACCAAAATGGAGAGAACGTTTTGATCTGTATATATTTGATGAAAATAATCAGAAACTTCAGGTTATTGTGCAGGATAAGAAAAGAAGCATGTTTATGGGGAGGTACAAATTATAATTTGAAATAATAAGCTTTGTTTAAAAATTTTCCTTGAAATTTTACTAGCCTTAAAAAATTTAAAGGTAGAGCTGTAAATCGCTAATGCAAAAAAATCATGCTACTGGACTAAACTATCATAACAAAATGATTATAAACAACATGTTAAAATAAAAATTAACCTTTTTTCATTTTCACAAAATTTTCTTTTTGATTGTCCTACACGCAAAGGAGCATTGTGTAGGAATTACTCTAATACTAAACTTGTCATCTTGTCTTCTTTCGTCCCGACCCGTTTTTTTCCCGGTCAACAGTAAAGCACCGTAATATGTGCTTTCTGGTTTTAAAACGCGATAAAAATAGGAAAAAATAGACTACTGCTAATAATAATAATTATTCATACTGTAGCATTGTTTTTTGTAATTCAAATTAGCTTTTAGGTGTATAATTGATTTATCCGAATTCCAGCCGGAAATAACACACCAGCAATGGTTCGATTTGGAAGATGGAGCGGGTAGATTTTACATGCTCTTAACTGTTTCTGGAACTACGGGTGCTGACACTGTTTCCGATCTGGCCTCTTACGCTTCGTGTGAAGAACAGAGGAAAAGAGAGATTCAAGACCATTATGTAAGTTTGCACCAGCGGTTTTATAAGAAAAAGAAAAATAATCTTTACCACTAAACTAGTCAAATAAATTTACTTGTACCTCCTTCCTTTTTAAATATCCTCATACGTAAAACATAAAAACTATGTTAGCTTTTTTATTTTATTTCTAAAAAAAGAAAAAAGTTTATTGTTTATAATTAAAAATTTTAATTCGGCCAGTCTGAATTTCAGGCACTGACTGTTGTGCTTTTCACACGTAAAATTGGATAAACTAAATAAATTAAGATCAGTACCTGAAGATCTATCTACTCTCTGTTTTTTTTAGCGATACTGGAAAAAAGTGGACAAAAATTTTTTTGTTTGTGGTCTTATAACTTTTGAACGCGCCGCGATCAATTTGCAAATATCTCGCGTTAAGGTCCTTGTACTTTTGGCTACCTCCTGAAAAAATTTTTTTCAAAAATAATGGGGGGTTAGCCCCAAAATTGCCGAAATTTACGGTCGATTTTTTTCGGCCAAATTTCTAACTTTTTACCATATGGGGCTTTACGTCTGAAAATTTTTTTGCAGATTGTCCATACTTTTCTGAGCTCAAAATTATATAATTTGTTAGGGGTAACCTACCTGGGTCGGGTACCCCGAGAGGTTAAAGGGGGTCAATTTCACGATTTTGCTAAAAATCTTTGTAAGGGGGACATCTTATGCATATTTTGGCATCATGCTCAAAAACTGTTAGAGCCACAGGCCTGAGACCGGGGGGATTTATGCGGAAATTTAAGTCCGACATTTTGGTGATAGTTTCAAAAAAATCTTGATGCCCTAAGGCACTGCAATGGCTGACCCCTAAAAAACTTTTGACACAGCCCCTCTACATAAGCGGGTAATATATCATTTTAAAGCTCTCGGCGTGCTGATTTGAAAAATGTAAAAAAATTGCTCTAAATGGTCGGGTAACCAAAATACAGACCCCTTTGTACCCCCAAAATTAGTAAGGGGTGATTTTTTTGTTTTTATTATTTATAAGCCTTGTTTATATTCGTTTGAAAGCTCTATGCGTGCTTATTTTAAAAATATTAATTTTAGACTAAAATTTTTTATGGTTACCCGGTGACATACCCCCAAATACCCCCAATTTTGAAAAATGGTAGTTTTGTCATTTTTTTATTTTAAGTGACATGTTTATACTCATATGAAAGCTCTCGATGCACTGATTTTAAAAATATATGGTTTTCTTAATTTTCTTCAGTGGTTACCCATTTTTGAACCCATCAATGTACCCCCTAAAATTCTTAAGAGGTGATTTTATTATAATACACTCATGTTTTTACTCATATCAAAGCTCTCGATACGCTGATGTCAAAAAAATTATTTTCAACTCGATTTACCCAATGGTTACCATTTTTACAACCAAAATGTACCGCCAAAAATTTTTAGGGGTCTTTTTTATATATTTATTATAATACCCTCATGTTTATATTCATATCAAAGCTTTAGACAAGCTTATCCCAAAAATATAAATTTTAACTCGATTCACCCAATGGTTACCATTTTTACAACCCATAATGTACCCCCAAAAATTTTTAGGGGGTCTTTTTTATATATTTATTATAATACCCTTATGTTTATACTCATATCAAAGCTTTAGACAGGCTTATCCCAAAAATATAAATTTCAACTCGATTAACACAATGCTTAACATTTTTACAACCCATAATGTACTCCCAAAAATTTTTAGGGGGTCTTTTTTATATATTTATTATAATAGCCTTATGTTTATACTCATATCAAAGCTTTAGACACCATTCCCAAAAATATAAATTTCAACTCGATTAATCTAATGGTTACCATTTTTACAACCCATAATGTACCCCCAAAAATTTTAGGGGGTACATTATGGGTTGTAAAAATGCTAACCATAGGGTGAATCGAGTTGAAATATATATTTTTGGGATTAGCGTGTCTAAAGCTTTGATATGAGTATAAACATGAGGGTATTATAATAATTATATAAAAAAGACCCCCTAAAATTTTTGGGGGTACATTATGGGTTGTAAAAATGGTAACCATAGGGTGAATCGAGTTGAAATTTACATTTTTGGGATAAGCCTGTCTAAGCTTTGATATGAGTATAAACATGAGGGTATTATAATAAATATATAAAAAAGACCCCCTAAAAATTTTTGGAAGTACATTTTGTTGGTAAAAATGGTAACCATTGGGTAAATCGAGTTGAAAAAATTTTTTTTGACATCAGCGTGTCGAGAGCTTTGATATGAGTATAAACATGAGGGTATTAAATAAAATAATAAAATCACCTCTTAAGAATTTTAGGGGGTACATTGATGGGTGCAAAAATCAATGGGTAACCACTGAAGAAAATTAAAAAAACCATATATTTTTGAAATCGGTGCGTCGAGAGCTTTCATATGAGTATAAACATGTCACTTAAAATGAAAAAATAACAAAATTACCATTTTTCAAAATTGGGGTATTTGGGGGTATGTAACCGGGTAACCATAAAAAATTTTAGTCTAAAATTAATATTTTTGAAATCAGCACGCATAGAGCTTTCAAACGAATATAAACACGGCTTATAAATAATATAAACAAAAAATCACCCCTTACTAATTTTGGGGGTACAAAGGGGTTTGTATTTTGGTTACCCGACCATTTAGAGCAATTTTTTTATATTTTTGAAATCAGCACCGAGAGCTTTAAAATGATATATTACTCGCTTATGTAGAGGGGCTGTGTCAAAAGTTTTTTTAGGGGTCGGCCATTGCAGTGCCTTAGGGCATCAAGATTTTTTTGAGACTATCACAAAAATGTCGGACTTAACTTTCGCATAAATCCCCACGGTCTCAGGCCTGTGGCTTTAACAGTTTTTGAGCATGATGCCAAAATATGCATAATGTGTCCCCCATACAAAGATTTTTAGCAAAAATCGTGAAATTGACCCCCTTTAACCTCTCGGGGTACCCGACTCAGGTAGGTTACCCCTAACAAATTATATAATTTTAAACTCAGAAAAGTATGGGCAACCTGCACAAAAATTTTCAGACGTAAAGCCCCATATGGTAAAAAGTTAGAAATTTGGCCGAAAAAAATGGACCGTAAATTTCGGCAATTTTGGGGCTAACCCCCCAAAATTTTTGAAAACATTTTTTCAGGAGGTAGCCAATAGTACAAGAACCTTAACGCGAGATATTTGCAAATTGATCGCGGTGCGTTCAAAAGTTATGAGACCGCAAACAAAAAAATTTTTGTCAACTTTTTTCCAGTATCCCTAAAAAAAACAGAGAGTAGTCGTACGCAGTTCTTTACATAACTTTGCGCATGACAAAAATCACAGCCTGTGGCTAAAATTAAAGCTGGCCGAATTTAAGTCAGTTACCCTATGCTTTAAATGAATCTCATACAAAAACTCACAAAACAAAAAAAACATTGCGCAAAATTTTTGGTTATTAACACTAGAAATGAAATATCATAAAAAATTTAACAATAACTGTTTTATAGTTGTGTTATAAATTCTGTATAATTTTAGAAAACAATCAACTTTTACAGAAATATCAAAGATGTAGGGCATTTAACTGTTAAAGGTATTTCGGAATTATGTTATTTATTGGTGTTGTTTAGAACCTAAATGTTAGCTCTTAGAAACTCGCCCATTTTAATAAAATCCAGCAATTTTTCAATAGATGAAAAAAATGACTTTACGTGACCAGCGTGATCATTTCTTTAAAATAAAATTTTTTTCTCTAAATGACCTTCGGGTAAATTAAAATTCGGATTAATTGACCTTACGAGTTATTTTTTAAACCTAAGCGAAACCTTAAAATCAAGCTAAATTTATCGCTGGGCAATTAGTTACCGTTGCTTTTTTTGTATTGGTTTCCAAGTTTCTATTTTTGTTACTCCAAGTGTTACTCTTTCAAATTTTTAGTGTTTAGTTTTTTTATAAAAAAATCGTTAAAACACAACTAAAGATAAATTCTATCAGGGTGAAAATAACTAGGTGGTAAAGTAACCACTCGTTCTTTATATCACGTAAAGAGAAACATGTGACGCAACTTAATAATAATTGGTTACATCCTTTCTGACAAGTTTTTTTATTATTTTTTTTCTCATGGGTGCATTTTTTATTGTCCTGACGGCGAGCGGTTACGCCCTTAATTTCAGAATGAAGGATTTTAACTTTAATCAGAATTCAGAAAAAGTTATTATTTAGTTATAAAATCAAAATAAGAACTGTATGGACTTCCTACACCGCTTCTTATACTTTTATATTTTGAAAATTTATTGCCAACTTATTTCCAACTCATAGCCGTTGATTGAGAAAAATGCATTTTATTTCAGAATGAAAATAGTTTAAAAAATATATTTTGTATAACAAAAATTTTTGTGTTTAGTTTTCAAAGCACAAAATTTGGCAGCAGCAGATATTGGTGGAAAAAGTGATCCGTTTTGCGTGTTGGAACTTGTAAATGCCCGTCTGCAAACTCACGTTGAGCACAAGACATTAAACCCTGAATGGAACAAAATATTTACTTTGTATAACAATATTTTTTAACAAATATTTTATTTGTCTTTTTAATTTACAAAATGTTCTTGTGTTACATGTTCCTTATTCTCTATTTTCATGAACTAAATTAATTAAAATATAAAAAATGTTTATTTGAGCCAGTTATCATATAAAATATCTTTTGGATTTTTTAATACAACTTTAGAATTATAAATCTAATTTAATTTTAGTAATGTGAAAGATATCCATACAGTGCTTGAAGTTAGCGTATACGATGAAGATCCAAACAAAAAAACTGAATTTTTAGGAAAAGTTGCTATTCCCTTAACAAAGGTAAATTTGATTTGTAACACATACTATTTCTTTCTAAACTCTTTTCCAAAATTTTTTATGTTCTGTACTTTCTCTTCTGTCTTTTCTATAAAAAATATACTAATTTTTTTAAAATTTATAAAAAAATATTAATATAATTTATTTGTTTGTTTTTGTAGATCAAGAATGGTGAACGAAGATGGTATGTATTGAAAGATCGAAAACTTCGTCACAGGGCCAAAGGACAGGTGCTACTAGAAATGGATCTCACATTCAATACTGTAAGCAATTATTAAATATTCTTAAATATCTCAGTTTTGTAATATTTTTCTTTGAACAATCGATATGCTTTTTGTTTAAAACGAAAATTATATAATTAAATTTTATATTTTATAATTTTTTTTGGTTCAACATGATTAAATTTAATGAAATTTTTTTCATCTAAAATTGCATTTTATTTTTATTTAGTAAACAAACTATTTTGTTTTTTTTTTAAATTATGAGGGTAAACATGAGTAATCATTAAAAAACACCCAGTATTATGAAAATAGTATTATTATGAAATAGTTCAGAGAAGAAAGAAAATGATTTCAGGTCTGTGCCTCCATCCGGACGTTCAATCCACGCGAAGAGAAGTACGTGGGTGAGGAGCTAAAGTTCCGCCGCCAGCAGTTCATGAAGAGTGTGGCCAAGCTAAAGAGCTTCGGCCAAGCGGCCGCGGAAACCGGTGCCTTCATCAAAAGTGCTTGGTCCTGGGAGTCACCCGCTCGATCACTCCTATGCTTCATTGTATGCAATCCAATCCTTATTTTCATTTTATTTATTTTATAATGCGAATTAGGATAAATGCTTATTGTTTAAAATTTAAAATACACCGTTCCAGTGTTTTCTCAAAATTGTAGTGCATGTACTAATTATGCAAATTTTCACTTAATAACAGATTGTAATTGTTATATTCTCTGTGTTTTATTACAAATAACTCAAACTTGCATTTGAATCTCTTTTCTTTATATAAAGTGCAAATATAGTTTACTTCATTTTGTTTGCTCTTTTTTATATAGAACATTGTACCCGTTAATAATTGGATTTCGCCCCACCATTTGGATTTCTAACTCTTATAACAATGCTTCTACATAAAAACATGTAAAAACTAATAAATTACTATATTAAGCTTAGTTTTAAGTTTTGAAACAAAAACTAAAGACAAAACAATAAAAATTTAAAATTAACATAGTAATTTATTGATTTTTTGGATTTTTGTATGCGAAGTTATGTTAAGTGGGATAGGTCTCTATGAATCTTAATATAGTTATTACAAACAAATATTGATGGTTTGTTTAAATATGCCAATTTTTTAAACTAACAAAAAATTTAGATATGTGTTTTGAATTTTAATTAAAAAATTTAATTTAGCTCTTAACCTTTTGAGATTTTTTCGTCCAAAAAGCGTTGCAAATCCGCAGAAGGTATTCCGCCTCAGTGCTGCTCTGTGTTAATTACCGCCCTCTCACCGTCAAGACGCGGAGTTTAACACAGTGCAGCACTGACGTGGAATCCCTTCTACGGATTTTCAGCGAAAATAATCCCAAAGGGTTAAATGAGTTTGTATATTTTTTGTAACATAAAGTTTTTTATTAAAGTTGACGTGGTACATAAACCAAATAAAGATATTAACAAAGATTTGAAACTATCAATTTTTAGTGTTACATGGTAGCTGTCTATTCGTTTGAACTTTATATGATTCCTTTGGCACTACTAATGTTGTTTGCGAAATCATTACTTTACAATGCTTTAGTGGGCAGCCTTAAAATCAGTACCGAAGATGAAGTAATATTTGTTTAAATAATTTAAGATAATAATTTCTTATTCATTATGTATATTGGAAATAATATATCACCAGCATTAATTCTAACAAATAAAAAAACGAAGTAAAATCTTGGTTTTTTGAAAACCAAAACGGTTTATTTCACGATATGGTTCTGTGTTGAGTTTTATTAACGCAGTCATGAAAAAATCAGCCGACTGGCACGGGAGGAAAAAATACTAGAATAAAATTTTTTTTTTATATAAAGCAAAAAATTTCTTTCTGTTCTAAAAATTAAGAAAACAAACTTAGGTCAGTTCATACTTATAACAAAACGTATTTTAAACAAAGTCCAAAGGACAATTTTATAAAAGCCAAAACGTCCTTTGGACTTTTGCCTTTGGACGAAGTATGAACGCTACTTAGAATTTGTCCTTTGGACAAAATCCAAAGGACAAAATCCAAAGGGAAAAGTCCAAAGGACAAAAGTATGAATACGTTGTCCTTTGGATTTTGTCCTTTGGACTTTTCCCTTTAGACTTTTCCCTTTGGACTTTTCCCTTTGGATTTTGTCCTTTGGACAAAGTCCTTTGGACTTTGTCCAAAGGACGTTTTGTCATAAGTATGAACCGACCTTTATGCGTTGTGTTTTATTTATGTTCTTCTTATTGAAAAAACCTTGGTAGATCACTTGTGTTTTATTTTTTGGTAAATCACTTGTGTTTTGTTTTATTTTACTTTTTTTGAAATGTCAACAAAACCGCCTTAAAATTAAACCTGTGTGTATTTTAAATAGGATATGGGATAAAAAAAATTAAAAACCGGGAAAAAATCTAGTATCTTATTTACAAAAGCAGGCCTTTCCTGTTTCCTACTGTCCACCACAATTTATAAAAAAACCTGGGTAATAATCGCAGTTTTTATTCACTAAAACTTTATCAAGAATAGAAATACTTTCAAACAAGAACGAAAAAAATAAGCCAGATATATTCTTTATTCTGTAGCCAACAACATAATATTTTTTATTATAATTAAGATATGGAAATAAAGTCAAAGTCTCGCCCAGTTTTTTTTTTCATTTTTCGCAAGAAAACTGTCAATTTTTCAAAAGAAACTTTCCTTTACCAAATTTTAATAATCGCATTTTCACCAAAAAATTAAAACAAAAACAAAAGGATTAATTCTGTTCTGCACCTTTTAAAATATGCATGGTTGTGTGCATATTTCATTAGATTTTTTCATGTTTTTTTCTTATTAAACTATGTTTATTGCAGATATATCCACCTTAGGTAATTGTATAAAAATTACTTTATTAGCTGAAATATTCTCCATGAATTTATTTTATAAATGTTGGCAAAATTTTTTCCTTTAAATTGGTTATCACACTATCATTATGCATATCATCATTTTTTAAATATGAGCGTTCGAATAAGAATATTATTAAACGAAAAAAATTAATTTCAAAGTTTACCGCTTTTTTCCTAATAATAGATGTCTGTAGTTAATAGCCCGGGAGGCCCCCGAACCAAAGTTTTGTTTAGAATTCTATATTCTTATAATAAATACTAAATATTTATTAAAAAATTGTAGGAATACGCAGATTCCGAAGAAGATGACGACATAGTCGAAGATCCAAAGGTACACATTTTTAAATCATATTATAACTTAACTAAAATGAAGGTTTTTTATTTCTAAAATGTTGGAGAATGTGGGCGAAATTCATTAAAGGTTGAATAGCCGGGCAGTTAACTTATAAACTAACAATTAACAATACACAAACGTCAGTCAAGCTAGTTTATGTGCCGGTTAACTAACCCTTTTGAATCGTGCCTAAAAGCTTACACTATCAGCATGATTTATAATTGTATCAAGCATGAGCAAATGCTTTAAAATAACGTTTCTTTAAGTATGAATATATATTGTTTTGTGGCAGTGTTTATCAAGTGATTTTTTTGTAATTATAACAGACCGCAAATTTATTTGAAGTATAATAATTAAAATTGAATTTTACAGAGAGGGGCGACGTCTGAAACTCGGGTAAGTTTGTTTAAATTATGGAAAGCTTTAAAACTGAATGCGCAATGAATGCAAGTAGGTGAAACAAAATAAAAAAATCTAACTAAAACAAAAAATAATTATTTACTTTCGATTTTGTTATATAAAACTTCTATGGTCACAAAAAAGTCATTTCTTTGATTTTTAATTATGCTATATTTGAAAAAAAATCTAAATTTGTTTTTAAAAAAAAACACAAATATTTAAGTAGAGTTGGACACTATTTTAATTTTGTAAACAATCGTATAAACGGATTATAATAATATTTTGCCGAAAAATGATATCCAAAATTATAAATTTTATTAAATATTAAATGAGCAGAAAAGTTTTTTTCTTCAAAAAGTCGAGTCGGTAATTTTTATGATTATTTTAATAAATAAATCTACTTGACATTGGGAATTAGAAAACAAGGGCATACCTTACCATAACCAAAACTAAAAGCAAATTTTCTTTAGGGCCTCAAATTTTTTTTTCACGGCTCCAAGTGCCAATGGCTCTACTCTCTACTTACGTCTTCAAAGACCTCGTAACCCATTTTTTCGTGATTGAAATAGAAAAAAGTTACACAACTTTGTTTATAGCTTCAAAAGTTTTAAAATGTTTTTTTTAAATTTGTTTTGAATAGTTTGTTTAGAATATGATCATTGTTTAAAAATATATCCCAGACGAAAAGCAAAAATATCCACCATTTTTACTGACTTTATTTTGGAATGAAATTGTTGTATTAATTTATTACCAGTTGGAATCCAACCAAAACTTAAATTTAAGGTTTTGATATTTTTTTTTGTTTCATAATAGTTTTTTTCTCCAAAGTTTAATCAAAGTTTGTCCTTCAGTAACAAAATCAACTTACTTAGGACACTCGTTACCTTAATTATGAGTCAATGATAAATAGTGTTACTCCTACATTTTTATTGGAATCATTTATTGTGAGCTACAAACGCTTAAATCAAAACTACAATATTACTTTTTTTTAAAACATCAAAAATAACTTCATAAGTTTTGGAAAAACAACCAAACCTAAAGTAAAATAAATCACTCATTATTCATATTAACTTAAATTAATTTCTATTTAATAAAAAGAAAAATTATAGTTATTCAATTAATAAAATGTATAATTTCGACGCAATTTTAAACTAAATTAAAAGAAATGCATGCATGTGGAACGATATAAAAACATAATAAAAATAAAAGCTAAATTTCGCATGGAAAAGTAGAAGCAGATTCAATTTGTCCATGAACAATAACTCTTTTATTGCCTAATTTTGATAAATTTTTGTTTGTTTTTTTTATTTTCATATGTTTTTATGCTGATGCTGCTGGTTGCTTCTTTTTCCATGCTTTCCTGATTATGCTTTATCTTGTATAGAGAAACTATATAAAGCTCATTAACAATAAATCAGAAACAGTCATTTGGGTCAGCTATGCATTAGCAATAAAGATTTATTCTGCTTTATTGGTTTATATTTGCGCTTTGCTTCGTTATTAGGTGGTGGGTATAATGCAAAAATCCCGTTATTTTTAACCCTTTTCGATTACGATGGCGTCTTTGTCGCAAATGAAAAATGTGCTTTACATCTCGGTGTATAAAAGCAGGCAGAACTTGTGCCGTGACGCAAAACTAAATACGATTGAATTTTGTGGTTTTGCCGCTCAGTTTTAGACTTAGTTTGTCGCGCCCTAATAATCGGAAAGCGTATTTTTGCAAAACTAAATTATTACTAAAAATAAAACAGGCTTCCTTCCTATCATATGTAAGTTAAACGACTTCGTTTCTACCGAAATTGTTTACGTTTGAAAGCACTGTAAATCAAAAAGGGCAATTTTTAAATACAATTCCAATTTTTAATAAAAACACATTTTTATTATAATCTAAAATTGGTTTTGCTTTTGTTTATCTGTAATGTTTTAATTTTAAGGAAGACAGAAAGTCAATAAAAGAACGATTGCAAGCAGTCCAAGATACCTTAGCTCAAGTGCAAGATGCTCTAGATATGGTTGTTGCATACATTGAAAGAATAAAAAAGTAAGTTTATTGATTTTTTTATCTTTGGCCATCTATGTATTATAATCCCTGTTGTATTTGTATTTCAGAAATATACGACTTCAAATAAATGCGAGTATATAGTAAAATCAACAAATGATTGCATATAAAAAAATTATAAAACGTGCAGGATGTTAGTGAGTGGGGTACTAAAGCTGGGATTACAGGTTAACCATTTGAAAATTTTGTGGCCAAAAAGCGCGTTATAAAAGTGGAAAAAGGAACGCAGCAGTGCTGCCCAATGTAAAACCTTCCCACATATCCGGATTTTTACGCCCTTAGAAAAAAAAAGCCGAGACTCGATACTCACTTTGGGTCTAAACCGCAATAACAAACACAAAACGATAAGTTTTGTATCGCCCATTACCATTTTTAGTCAAAAAATTGCTTATTTTTTTAATTTTGTATGAAAAATCAAGCATTTTTAGTATTTTCAAAAAACTTTCGGTCACGTAACATTAAAATTAGTACAATAATTTTAAAAATGCATATTAAACGTGAAACAACTGACCAATCAGTTGTAACTAACCAACTGATTTTTACCATTCTTTTGGTTTTGAAATTTAATTTTGTGTTTAGTACCTTCAATTTTACTTCAAAATTTCTTTCTACGCTTGCTGTGGTTATATTGTCTGTTGGAACTGTTATTCTTTATTTTATACCGTTAAGATGGATTCTAATGTTATGGGGTAAGTAAAGATTTTGTTATTATAATTAATTTAGAAGTTTTAAATTGAAAAAATTGGTTTTGAGCTCTAAAACACCAGTACCAGAACTATTAAATTGTATCAAAACTTTTTTGTAATATAAAATAACAAATTAATGTTTTAAGCATAATTTTCACTTGCTCTTTTCGTGGTATTTGTAGATTAAACTGAATAAAAATATTTTCTAAATGAAAAATTTTTTATTGAGTAATTAAAACAAGTATAGTTTACATAATTAAACCATTAGGACTATTGTAAAATGTATAATGGTAACAAAGAAAATGACAGCTTAAATCAAACAAAAATTCAAAAAAATTCACTGTTTATAATAAAGTTAAAACATTTTCTACATCTGTTTGTATATTTATGTTATAAGTTAGCCACAATAATGTTGTCTATACTTAGTAAAATCCAGCAGGATAAAATATTTTTTGTGTGTAAGGATGCGGTCCACTTAATTTGATTGTTGTGACTTTTTAACTGGTGAAACCTATTTAAAAATTTTGCACTAATACTATGTTTCCAAATTCGAATAAGATTGTAAAGGAGGTTACCAATTAACTTTTAGTGGAGTGCTTTTAAGCTGAGCTTTTTATTCCAATGTTTAATCCAATAGGCTAAATTTAAAAAAACAAAAAAAAATTTTATCTACCCAAAATAAATTTTAACTATGTATTGTAAGTTTAAAAGTTTAGTTGTAGCTTCCAAAGCGAAGCTGCAACTAAAAATACATAATAGGCTGAACAAAAAAATAGGAAAACCAAAACATTTTTAAAATCGAAAAGCTAAATAGATAGCATCACAATTAAAACTATTTATTTGTTTTTCAATCATAATGCAGAAATATTTTTGTGGCTAATAATAAACTAAACCAGTTTTAAGGTATAAATAAATTCACGAAGAAACTTCGAAATCCAAATTTTATTGACAACAACGAGCTCCTCGACTTTCTTTCCAGAGTGCCTTCTGATACAGAAATTGTAAGTTGTATTATAATGCGCTCAAAACAAATCTTATACTTATTTTGGAAACATAAATACCTTTTAGAAACATTTGATATCTCGCTGCTGTTGTGAAATTAATTTTTAAACTTAAATTATAAGTTTGAAACATTACTAGTAGCGACAAAACATATGCATACCAGACAAATGAGCAGCTGTTTTGCCATAAACACAAATATAAGTATAACAAAAAATAATATCATTTAATTTGTATTTTTAAAGAAAATTAAACGTGTAGTTCAGCATAAATAAACTATAAATAAACCTGACGTGGCTGATTTTTGTTTGGAGAATAAAAATTAGGGCCATGTGGCCATGTAATAAAAAATCAAATCAAAGGTTACAAAGTTATTTTTTTATTATTTTTTTCCTTTTAAAATACTCATGATATATACGGACCGGACCACCAGCTGCACTGTCAGGAAATAAAAAACTAGTAAAAGTAAATTAACCACTTTTACATCAAAAATCAATTTTAACACTATTATGCAGAATTATCTTGGTTTGGGTTGACTTGGAAATCCCTAAAGCGTTAAAACATTTCACCTCTACGATAACAGGGGCTATTCTAGCAAGAAACGCCGAGTAATAAAATTATTAAATCGATTTAGGGTCGATGAAGCCTTGGGAACTTGGAGCTGGAACTTGGAGCCAAAAATAGGGAACTTGAAGTCGTAGGTGGAAAACTTGGAGCCAACAATAAAAATCGTTAAAACGTTTACCTAAGCCTAAGCGAAGCCTAAATCTAACCCCAAATCAATTTTTTTAAAGGCTCCAAGTTCCCATTGCTCGTGACTCCAAGTTCCCAAAAATTCCTGATCGCTGTAAGTTTCCTGCTCGTGGCTCTAAAGACCCCGTACCATTAAATCTTGTTTGTGGATTTTTTCCAAGTTAAATAAAGTAAAAAATGTATTTATTAAATCCCTATTGTGGTGTGTTTGGCAAAATTTTAAAAGACTACTTTCATGATTTAATCCGATATTTTTTTGTTTGTATTAATGGACCTACCTAGCATAACAAAATTTTGGGTCCGCGGTCCCGCCGCGAAATCAAAATTCGTTATAAAATAAATAATTTTTACCAAATTTCCTCAGAAGCCGGAGATTTAACAACAATATTAAAACAATTTCAAATATTTTTGTTGACTTCTAATCATTATTTAAGGCAATTGTTTGCGTAACTAAGCTTTTTCATATGTAAATTTTTTGTGTTACTCAGAAAAAGAAAAACATTTTGCAATGCTTTAATTTAATGCAAAAAAGCCGCTAAAGTTTTTCAAATATATGTTTTCTTCTTTGTAATATTTCCAGTTTTAAATATATAACAAATAAATGCATTTATTTTGAGCACAACTCTGTATCGTGATGGGACCGCCGACCCAATTTTTGTTATGCTAGGTAGGTCCATTAAAAACATTGTTCGATCTGTGCGATATAGATCGCCCGGTAATTGATAAATTGATTGTAACTTAAATAAATAAAAAACAATTGACTTTAAATGTGATATAATATAATCATTGAAAAGCACAAAAACTTTTTTAATATTTTTAGAAGCTTTACGGTGAATACAGGCCAGACCCGGTGGTACAAAGTCCGGTACTGAACAAAGACACGGTGAAAAAAAGAGGACTATTTTCATCCAGCAGCTCATAAATATTCCATTTAAAACAAGTTTTTTCCATTTTGCTGTGCTTTACTGAGTGATGCAAACAAACTGTTAGTGTATTTGTTAGTTTAACACAAGTTAATTTTGATAATGGCAGTTGTTGGTCTTTATATCATAGGGGCATAATCATAGTAAAAAATATGAGCTGATTAGAAAAATAGCGCATATTAAAAAAAATTATCTATCCAACGAAAATGACATGATTTTGACGACATGAAGTTGAATAATATAGCGTTGGTTTTTATAGTTTTTATTATTAGATTATTCATCTGTGGTATTTTCTATTTAAATTAACGAAAAACTTTAAAGCGTTATCTGACAAAACAAATTTGCTCTACTTAAATGTTTAAGGTATAAATTTCAGTTCAAACGACCTGTGAAACGTAAAATAGTTTTTTGTGTATTTATTTTTGGGGCGGGTCCTCCATCTGACTTTATTTTACTTTATAGTAACACCGAGAAATAAGTTCATGGATTGTTTTCTTTACTTGTTTTTTGTAAAATATTATTAATATAAAAAACACGTAAAAGTAATAAACAAAGATTAATTCATAGAAACCGGTTAATTTCTATAATGTCTTTAATTTAAAATTTCATGATGTGTATAAGGAACGCCGAGAACGTTCTCCATAGGCAGGTAGCATTGGAGCTGTACATTAATCATAAAGTATACCACATACTTGATGATCACTATGCGGAAGGTACCGTAATCGGAAAGTTTTTTATGCAAATTATTTGGTCTATTTTATATTAAATTAAAAAGATGCCGAAACATTACAGCAGTGTTTGCATATAGCGTACAAGGTAGTATTTATAATAAATTATATTTATTATAAATGAAGTCTAACTTTCCGTTTGTTTAAAACTCTTAATTTGATAAGAATAACTGTGAGTAATTTATTCTAATTACAAAGTTTAATATTTTGATTAAAATAGTCAAAAATATTGTGCGGGTTAATTTTAATGAAATTCAAGTTCTAGAAAAACGGCTTATTTGTTTGTTTGTTTTATTTTGGTTTATTATTTCACTTTTTAAACGCCTAGTTTTATATGTGATGCCAGTTTGATTTTTTTTTTATTAATTTCACATTAGTAAAGTTAGTTGTTGGTTTGTTAAAAATAACATATTTATATCTAAGACTTTTAAAGAATAGTCTATTTTTGCATCATAATAATGGATAGTGATATTCGTTGCTATATTACAATTTTTTATATTGAAGCATTCCTTCACACTTTCATTCCTGCATTTGTTACTGGTTACATTGTTGTGCTAGTGTTTTTTGAGTAAATTATTAAAATTGAATAAAAGTTCTAAAAACAATTAGCTTGGTATATAAATTTCACACTTAGTAACATAGCAAAAAGAATCAATAGAATTTCTCAGATATTATTGTGTTCATGGAGTGTTTAAATGGTTAAGAAATTTTAGCGTTTGATAAAACGGTTTATTTTGCAAACAATGACAAGTAATAAAAAATTAAATAATCCACTAAAAACTTAATTTTAATTAATAATAAGCTTAGTGTGATTTTTAAAATAGATATACACTTATTATATAAACATATAGCACTTCATTGCATAACAGTGTTTGCACTACAGACTTCTTTCTTAGCATTTCTAAACTTTGACTTTTTAAAAATAAGGAAACAGCATAATACTATAAAAGTTTCTTTCAGTTGATCGTTATTATATTTTATCAAAAACAAATTTTGAAATATACGCATTTATTTATTTATTTTTTTGAGGTATTCACTTAATAAGATAATAATACCTGGTGGCTTATTGTTTTATAACTTTTGGCGCAAGATATAATAATAACTGGTCGCCTATTGTTTAATAAATTTGGTTCAAAATATCATCTTAGCATATATTCATTTTTTTTAAGAACGTCATTACAAAAGTTTTTCTTCTGGGATCAGGGAGCATGTCCCGCTTCTTCATCTCCACCACACTGGTTCCTTCGGGAAGAGTTTGAATGACGGCGTTGACTTCCCAAGGCGCTTGATCCTCACCGTCATCTTCCTCCTCCAACTCTTCTCCCCATCCTTCTCCTACAAATATATTATTTAATTTTAAAAAATTTCGATATTATCAAAAGTAATTTAAATTCTTTAACCCTTTGGAAATCTTTCCGCTGCAAATCCGAAGAAGGGATTTCACGCCAGTGCTGCAGTGTCTTAAACTCTGGGTTCGACTTCGGTGGGCGTGAAGTTTAACACAGTGCAGCACTGACGGTGACGCACAATACTTTCTGTGGACTTGCAGTGCTTATGTTTTCAGATATTAAATTCAAAACAAGCTACAACATTACCGTATATACTTAAGAGTGTTCAATCTAGTAATAACTGTATTTTTTTGTCATTTTATATTGAAAAATTTCCGGCTTTACAAAAATCATTTTAACACACAATAAGT
Organism: Microlaimidae sp. YZB2_3; assembly: GCA_030248175.1. Classification (NCBI taxonomy): domain Eukaryota; kingdom Metazoa; phylum Nematoda; class Chromadorea; order Desmodorida; family Microlaimidae; species Microlaimidae sp. YZB2_3. The sequence continues at coordinate 22,754 of JASAMX010010264.1, read as the reverse complement.
GACTGACCGCTTTTAAGTATAAGTCTGCTTAAAAAAACCTGGTTAATATATTTACTGGTAATTAAAAATCCCAATTTTATTTTGTTGGAAGTACAAAAAAGACGAAAAACTTTTTATATTTTATCAACATGATTTTATTTATATAACAATTCGTTCCTTAAAGGTGCGGTGCGGAGTCAAACTTTTTGTCTTCGATTTTGATAATTTTTTGTGAAAACCTTACCCCTGCCCCCAATAGCTCACAAAAACTTTTACAACGAAATATCTAAACTGGTTCAGGAGATATGACCCTCCAAAAATGGCTTTTTTGACAATTCTGTATACGTGAAAGATTGCTCAAGGAGTATAACGATTTTCGGTACAAATTATGCACTTAAAGAACGGTGGTATTTTCTACTTTAATTTGATACCTTGATGTTAAGATTGGTGCAGTATTTGTTGAGATATTGCGTTTCTCGTACAAAAAACACTCAATTTTTTCGCTAAAAACACGAAGTGAAGGAAAGAAAGCTTGGGAAAACTTCACAAAATCACTGCCGTCGTTTGGTGTTTTTAACAAAAAAATCGCGGGTTTTTTATACGGGAAACGCAACATTTCAACAAATACTGCACCAATCTTAACGATCAAGGTATGAAATTAGAGTAAAAAATAGCAGCTTTCTTTGAGTGCATAATTTGTAATGTAAATCGAAAAAACCCAATTGAGCAATTTGTCACGTACAGAATTGTCGAAAAATGCCATTTTTGGGGGTTCATAACTCCGACTGCAGATATTTTGTTGAAACAATTTTTGTGGGCTATTGGGGGCAGGGGTGAGGTTTTCACAAAAAATTATCAAAATCGAAGACAAAAAGTTTGATTCCCCACCGCACCTTTAAGGTCTTAAAATAGCGGGATTTATACCACGCGGTATTCAGATCTATTAAAATCTATTGATTTAGATGTGTAAAATCTAGTTTTTAAAAAATTAAAAATAGGTTGTACATTTTTCAAGGAATGAAAGTGGAACTTGTGCAATAAAATAAAGCAGCTGATTTGTTTTTAAATCAAAATTTCTTATTTTTTTACTAAACAATTTTTTTATTTATTCTGAAGGAATCCTAATGAGTTTACATTAAAATATAGACACATGAAAAAATATAGACACATCTTCCCTAACTACATAAGCTCCACCCATTTTCTATATAAAGTTTTACGGATTTTTTAGATTTTCAGGCGCGCGTTTGAAAAACGGACATCTACTTTTTAAAAATTTCTTTTCAAGACTCAGGACACACATTAATATAGAATTTAGTGATTTTTGTATTTTTGTGGGTGGAAGTTAGTTAAAAGGGATGTGTCTATATCAACTAAGCGTTTTAAAATTAATTACCAAATTCGTGTTGAAGGAAGGCCTGTCTTTGGAGGAAGTTCTCTCTGGCCTGTCGCACAGTGACAAAATCTGGTACATCAGGTATCATGTATTGAATAGCAACTTGAACCAAGAGAACGAAATGCTCGAAGAAGAGAATAAACAAAAGTTTGGCCACGACCACATGCCACCAACCTGTCGTGCGATAATATTCCGGATTTCCATACTCTCTGTAGTCCATGTAGAAACACTCAGTCACGTTTCTCTGCAATTATAAAACAACACTTAACTTTAAATTCTAAGTTTTTTTGGTCATAGCAATTATACTATTAAGAAAGAATATGCCATTATAAACCAGAAATAAAATCATATGTGGCCATTCTTCGAGTACTGCTATTAACTGTCATGTACAAAAATAGGAACAAACTGCTAGTATTGGGGAAACTGTTGTGTATGGGCACTGCCTAAAGTTGACATTTTGTAGTAGTATTTTTGCTTATACGTTGGCAGTCGGTAAAGGAAGCAAACCTACAACAAAAACGTCACAGCAAACCACAACAAAGTACAAAAGGATTTTACTTTGCATTCTAACTGATTCAATGTTTTTGTATATTTTAATATGGTTATAAAATAACGTTACTAGTTACTATTTTGTAGTAGTATTTTTGCTTATACGTTGGCAGTCGGGGAAGGAAGCAATCCTACAACAAAAACGTCACAGCAAATCACAGCAAAATACAAAAGGATTTTACTTTGCATTCTAACATATTCAATGTTTTTGTATATTTTAATATGGTTATAAAATAATGTTACTAGTTGTCAAAATTAAGCTTTTTTATGAAACAACAGTTAATTGATTAATCCCAATCCTCTTTTACTAGAAAGGATTTAGCCCAATATTGGGGTGTATAAGCCGTTTAATGGAAACTGCAGTTCTGATTTTTTTAAAATCCAAGCCAATTGAGGTACAAAGTCAAATTTTAAGCCTTGATTTTGATGAGTTTTGGGAAAGTTTTACTTAGTATTTTTACTATGTTTAACGTGACTACAATGTCAAAATGAAATTTTAAATCAAAGTTAGGTATGTTGGAAGAGAAATCATTCCAGTACAAAATGCCAGAAAAAAACTTTTTTCGCTATTTCTGAAAGATTACATCTCTTGAACGTACCGTTTACATTCTTTCTACAAACAAAAAAGTTTCAAAGTTTTAAGGTTCGGTAAGATTTTCAAAAATAAGGAAAATCAAAGTTTTTTATTTTTATTAGGAATTTCATTCAACCGTTTATTTTCTTTTAAAAACAGATTAATTGCGGTTTTTAATACAAAACCTATGCTATGCACCCCAAAATTGATCCAAACCCCTCACTTATTAAACATAGAGGAGCGTTTGCATTAGGCGTCTGCACTGGCATGTTGTAAAAAACCACTACAGTTTCGAATTTTTCTTATTTTGCGAGAGTGGATGGTTTTTAAAATTTTTTTGCGAGTTTAATCCGTTTGCGACTGCCAAGATATCATGAAAAATGTACACTTTAGACTGTGCCGATTCACATGTACACTTTCAAGTATAATGACATTTTATTGGCATACAACTACTTTGTTTATCACAGTAATTATAGCAAGCAGTACTCAAAAAGTGAATTAAATCGTTTTACTTCTGAAATGAAGTTGCATAATTATAGTTAATATAGTTTTATATTGTTGGAAAAATTATCGTCTTTAGATGCGTCCATCTGCTTAGGTGCAGTACCGAGACAGAATACATCTCTTTCAGTTTTTTTGATTTTTGGTTAACAAATTTTGCCACCCCCCCCCCAAAAAAAACCCATTGTAACTGTTTTTCATTGAACTATCTTTAACGGTTCAAAAAATACGTTTAAAAATTGGCCATAATAGGGTTTTTGTATTCTTTATTTGCGAACAATTTTTTTAAAATAAAATCTACAAAAAATGTGTGTGTATTTAACTGCATATTGACACCTTGATTTTAAATTTTAGTATTTAGTAGTAATTTTAGTATAATTAAAGTATTGGTTGACGTTTGAAAGTTTTAGTTAAATGTTAAAAAATATTATTTTCATATTTTAAATCAAATTTGCATAAAAAACTTCAAGAGACAAAAATTCAGTGTGTGGAGAGGAAGAACGTTAAGAACATTTAAATGTTCTCCACGTTTAAACACCTGTTTTTTGCTTCGCAAGTTTTCCAAAAAAACTACAGGTTTTTTAATACTTTTTTTAATGCGAGCAAATACTTTGTTCGATCTCACAATCGAAGTATGAAAGAAAGTAAAAGTACGACCATCATTATTTATACCTTTTATAATAAAATTTTAGTTTTTGGCGTAGAAATAGTTTAAGTACAGAATTCCCAAACCGAAGCTGCTCTATTTTGCCTATTTTCTAAAGGTAATATCTTTTAAGCGATTAAAATATACTTCAGCGAAAACAAACTAAGATGTTTTCGAGGACGGGTTCAGAGTTTTACAAAAAAAACTCATATAGGAATATAGAGTGGTGTTTCCGTTTTTTGTTATAAAACGACAAAGTACAGAAGCATATTTTTTCAGCTTTTTCCAAAAAAGTTAAAAAAACAAAGGCATTTTTTGTAAATTTCAGGTTTAAATTAATTACATATTTCTCAATTTTGATTTACCTAGAGTGTTTTTAAACCGGCCGCTGATGCTTGTATGTAGTTGTTTATTCAACTATACTAAGGATTTTAAAAACAATACTAAAATTTGTTTAAAAATAAATGATTTTGGTGAGCATATTTCGTTAACTATGCGGTTAATTCTCACGATAATTATATAAAAAAATAAATAACATTTAAATTTATGCACTAACAAGCTTTTGTATAATCATTAGCCATTAGCCAGATATACTCACCTAAAAAAATTTTCTGGTCTCAATTATTTTTGAGCATACTTAAGTAATTATGTAAAAACCAAAGGAATTCATTTTTAATATTGATCAATTTATCAATAAATAACTCATTGAACGTAAATCAAAATAATTAAGAGATTTAATAAATTTGCTCACATCTTTACTGGACCACAGTATGAGGTCTTCACATGTGACTCCCCATTGGCCATCGGCCGTGCTTCCGCAATAATGTGAAGCGTTGAATCTGGCCATTCGCCAGTCCATGTACATGTGCTCTTCTAAGCCTAATCTCGCCGTTTCCAGGGTGCTGTTGGTGCGTTCGTCGTATTGGTAATAAGTGCTGAAGACCATGTTGTCTACGAAACTGCTGGTGAGGGCGATGAAGCAGGCGTTGGTGAGCACGGCGATCTTGGTGACCACCTCCAGAAGATTGTACCAGGGTCCGATGTCCCCGGCCCGGACCGGCCTGGTTCGCTGCTCCTGGGTGACGTACTTGTAGGCGTCCACGCGGACTTCCAAGATGTTGTTCAGTAGGGCGAACATGGGCGCCAGGGGAAACGCGGGCACGAACATGGTCACGAATCCGTACTGGATCAGCATCTCCAGATAGTCACCGAAGAGACTCAGCGGGGGCTCGGCGTCCAGGTCAAAGTCCCGCTCCCAGCGGGTGTACTTGTTTTCCTCCGTCTCCGCCTTGTTTCGCACGGAGCGACAGAAGTTCTTGCAGAGCGGGACGCCCACCTCTAGAATGTTGTTGAACGCCTGCTTCCCAACCATGATGATAGCCAGTTGAATGGTGACGTCCAGCAGGCAGCCGGCCACTCCGCAGCGGGTCTCGAAGAATGTCTGCTGGTTGGGAGGGGAAACGAACTTCCCGCGAACGAATGCCAAGTAGAAAAGTGCGCCGTAAAAATTTATGAACTGGAACAGGAACATTTTGTAAGTGAAACTTTCCTCGAAGATTTTGTCCGTTCGCGGCATTTCCATCACAGTCAGCTTCCAAGCAACCTAAATACCAAATACAATAATTTAAAACCATAATGCAGTAACAACAGAGCAACACAACACAGTATATATTCTAATTTTGTAATTCGTAAAAACGGTTAAAATTTTTTATTATAATTGTTTTAAAATCAAATTTCGATTTAAGAGATAACTTGCTAGATATAATCCAGTTGCTTAGAACTACTAACTGCTTGCAAACGGTAGTAGTATATTATTGTTTGATTAAATTGATTAATCTACCCAGTTAAATGTGACCATTTGTTAGCAAACGTTAAAATACATTTATAATTTAAAATTTTTATACACTTGGTTTTTGATTTTTGCTCTATACAAAAAATGCGTATTGGCGACCAAACTTGATCTAAAAAAATATATCTAAATAATGACGCGCTCAATCGATTAAGTCTTATAAGTGTATATCGTAGAGTTTTGACTATTAGCTAAAAGTATAAAATGTTGTTTATTATTTTTATTTAAATTAATTTAATTTATTTTTGACGCCATTATTGCGACCGATTTGATAATAAACCTGACCACTGGCACTCAAGAAAACATAATTTTTTTATTATGGGCTAATTAGACGCACTTATTAGTGGGTTTTTACAAAAAAAACCTTTTGGAAATGATTGAATGATCATTTCATGAAAATTTGCCCACAATGAACCAATTTTTTGATGATTTTTTGAATTTTGAAGTTGCGGTGTTTCTTACGTTTTTCAGCACAAATAGGTTCACAGATTCTTTACCAATCGAGTAATATTTTGGTCTTTTCTTAAAAACTAAAAGTTTTTTAAAAGCCTGCGGGTCGGGCAAAAAAGTGCCCATTCTGGTTTTATATTTTTTTATTATGGATTTGCCACCCTGTTATGTGGATACATTTCTACATGTTAAAATTTTTTACCACTATTAATCATTTGTTACACATGGATTTTTATAACTTGGACTAATATATATTGTTTGGTCGCCATATATGCAAAAAAATATAGAATGCATTGAGCATGTGCAAAAAGTTTTTACACGTAGGCTCTATATGAGGTGCTCATTCCCACAAGTAGATTATCAAACACGTTTACAGGAATTAAATTTAGAATCTTTATTTTTGCGTAGAAGAAAAACTGACTTAATTATGACTTTTAAAATTTTACATGGGTACACTGATTTTGACCATACAAAATTGTTTTCATTATGTATAGATTCTCGAACACGTGGTAATGCCTTGAAATTAAAAAAAAACGAACTTGTAGGTTAGATAGTTTTAAAAACTTTTTTAGTAATAGAGTCATTGATGATTGGAATTTGCTGCCCAGCGAAGTTGTAATGTCAACATCAATAAACATGTTTCGCAAAAATATATGCAATTATTTTTAGCTTTTGTAAAAAAATAATTTCGAACCTCTTAACTGATAATTAGTGTGTTTTTTTATATTGTATTAATGTATTTTATTGATTATTAGAAATTTTGATATTATGAACTTTTGAAATTTATATATTGCAAATTAGTGTTAATTATTTTAACCTGTGCAATAAACTAATTTTAATTTTAAAAAATATGAAAGTACAAAAAACTAACTTCTAGATCTTTAAAGTTTTAATTAGAAGTTCTAAAATATTTAAACCAAATGACTTAACCTTAGCGTATATTTTTCCCATGAGAGCAATAAAAAATCCGTTGGCTATGGATGCCGTCAGACTGGTGGCGATGCTGGGACTGAAGGCCATGTACACATTCCCCTCTGAATCGTAGCGCTTAAGGAGTATCTGCCAGAGAATGGGGCCGATGATCTTGTAGATCATCACCGACGCCACAAGCGCCAGTACCACCATAATGAAGAAAATCACTGTGGACACCGAGGCCAGCAAGCGCTGGATTTTAGTCCTGGTGGTGACGTAGGGCTCCAGTTGCTGGGTGACAGGGTTAATGCGGGTGGTGTTGACCTGCATCTGGTAGTCGGGACGCATCTGCTGCTCTGTGAATTCAGCCTCGCTCACGTCCCACCGAGCGCAAAGCTCCGCCTACAATCAACGAATATCTAGAATCGTATACATATTTAAACAAAAAGTTTAAGAAGCTTATAAAAATCATCCGAGTGTTAAGAGGTTTTTTAACAAAATAAAATTATATAAAGTATGAAACATAGTGATTTCACACTTGGTGTTAAAGTTTAATAATAATAATAACAAAATCAGAACTAGCAAATTTATATTTCTATCAGTATTGACAACCAAACAGAATACTACAAATCGCCGTGGAAAACTTTGCATTTGAATTTCAATTTGTAATCTTTGATACAAATAAATAATTTGAGAACGGTATTTATAAATATACAGGTGGGTTTTCGATGGCATATTTACCAAAACAATATTATATATAATATCCGAAAAAAGTACAACTCTTGTGTAGAAATTGGCGTGGGACAAATATCATTATAACAGCATATTATTTTTAAAATAGGGTATTGGAATGGTACTTTATTTTCCAGTTTATGTCACATTCAAAGTATATATAAATTCGCATGAATTAAAAGTATCAATTGATTCGCGCAAATGTAAATAAATTGAGCTATGACCTATTCTTTACAAAAATTCGTTGGAATTAAAATGGAAAATGTGCTAACGGATTTAACTGTGACGTCTAGAAAAACGAATTTGTACATATAGCCAATGTTTGACACAAAGAATGCAAAACAATTATATTTTTAGCTTTTATACTCAAAAATAAAAGGCAGGAGGAGTTCAACCCATAATCTCCAGTCTTAGAACCCAACCGAATAATGTTTTACGTTGCATGATTACCATTAATTTATAGGTGCCTTGCGATTTTTAAATACATAGTCAGTGTCGTCAACCATAGTTAGTATATTAAACTTTATTTTTCAAACAGTTTAGGTGTAATGTAAGATGCATATTGCTCACCACACTTTATTCATTCATTTATTCACATTTTTTGCAATTTATTGCATTTGAAATTTGCTCAACAATACTTTCTTGTACGTTTCTAAAAGTTTTTGGTCTTTGGGAACCGTAGTCTGATTGCAAAGATTAAGACAAACGTTAAAACTTTTATCATCTCGAGAGCTTTCGGTAAAACACGATTACCATTATTAATCCTAAAGATATAAAAACCACAAGGTAAAGTATAAAACGTAAAAAATTGTACTATAATATAAATGAAATAAAGCTGCACATTATAAAATACTACTTAATGTGGAAAAACCTACTAAATTTTGACTATTTAAAAATCAAAAATTGGTTGTAAAACATTAAAACAAACGGTATTATACTAATAATTTAAATTGATTTTGTCATTTTATCTTTACAATTTCTAGGCATTGCGTCTAATATTACAAAAAATAGACTAAAATCATTATTTAAACATATGCCACAAATTGATCTTAGGTTAGTTTTTGTGCCTGCTCGACGGTTACAACAGTGTTTTCGTTTCAAAGATAATATCCCTATGTTTCTACAGTCTGGATTGATTTACAAATACACGTGTGCTACATGCAATTGTAGTTATATTGGACAGTGCTCCCGTAAATTTCAAACCCGTCTGGCAGATCATAAGGGTTTATCGGAAAGAGCTGAAATGCTTGTTCACAACAGTCGATCAGCTGTTTATGAGCATAGTTTGCAATGTAATGTGTTAATACATCAAAAAATTTTTTCGGTGTTAGGAAAATCTGGATTTTCTTGTGAATTACTAATTAAAGAGGCGCTACTAATCCGCAAATATCAACCTGAGTTTAACGTGCAACTAGCCTCTGAACCTCTATATTTATTCTGACTGTTGTGTTTTTATCATAAGTTTTAATTGTGTAATTTTTTAAAAAAGTTTTTCTGGCGCGTTTTTTTTTATTTTTTCAAAATTATTTGTTTTTACAAAAATTTTTTTTTCTCTCTCCTGTTTTATCAACATAATAAATTTACTTCGTACGTTCCGGAAAATTTTGCAAAATTTTATAAAAAAACTTTCTAAAATGTTTTTTTAAACTTTTATTTACAATCAGTTTAAATATTATTAGTATAATACAGTTTGTTTTAATGTTTTACAACCAGTTCCTTATTTTTAAATAGTCAAAATTTAGTAGGTTTTTCCACATTAAGTAGTATTTTATATTGCAGCTTTATTTCATTTATATTATTGTACAATTTTTAACGTTTTATACTTTACCTTGTGGTTTTTAGATCTATATGATTGATAATAGTAATTGTGTTTTACCGAAAGCTCTCGAGATGATAAAAGTTTTAACGTTTCTAAAAGTGATTTAAACATACATATAGTTTTTCACAAAATATTCTTTAGAAAGTATTTTTAAATTTATATTAACTCTTAGTAGTTTAAATAATTTTGTGGACAATTTTTGATCACTAACGGTACATTAGATATGATTATCATGACAAATCTTTTAAAACCAAATCATTAAAATTCATTTATTTTTGTCATCTAAGGTCACTGTTCTGTAGTGACTGTAAACTGGTTGAAATTAATTGCATTGCATAAAAAAATTTCAGTAATGATTATTCGTGCGCAAAAACAAGTAAAATTTAAGTTGTTTTTTAAACACTTGGGGGGAAAATTTTTTTAAAAGTTTTTTTTAAATTAATTATTTAACCATAGCTTATAAATAGATATGTATCAAATTATTAAAATATTAAGTTTTCTCAATTAACAACATACACGTTAACACGGCATTAGTGAACTTGCCCCAAGCAGTTTCGGTTCAGATGGCCGTTTACAAAAACAAGAACGACATATTGTTTTGACAAATAATTCAAATTTTTTGCCTTTGACAAACAGATTTTTTTAGAACAAAAATAATTTTTTTAGAATTTATTTTTTAATAATAGACTTACAAACAAAGTTATAATAGAATAACAAAACTGTGGGTTGCGGGTCTCACTGCGAAATAAAAATTCTTCACAAATTCATTCATTTTTTTAAACTTAATATACTAAAAATAATAATACATCTACATATATTGAGAATTTTAGCAGCCTCTTAAAATAAAACCTTATAATTTTTTTCCTTTCACGTCAGCCGAAGCAATTTACATATAAAAAATTATAGTGCACAAAATTTAGCTCAAAATGATATCCAAAAAATTACAAAAATTCTTGATATTGTTTAAATTTGTTGTTAATTTTTAAAGTTTTTGAGCGAATTCGGTAAAGTTATTTCGCGACAGACCGCGGACCCAAAATTTTGATATGCTATAGGTAGGTTCATATAATTTTTTAAAACGTTCTCAACGAAAATAAAATAATATTAATATCACTAAATAAAGCAATATTTTAAAATGTCTAATTTTGACCTTTTTTATATTAAACAATAGCAATTGAGCTATTAATTTCAGACTATTCAAATACTGAGACGTTTTAATCACCTACAGTAAATTGGTGTTATTAAAAATCTGTAAGAACCTGATATCTTTTCCAATTTTCCAAATACACGACAGCCCAAATAGCAATAAACAAGGAGAAGAACGTAGAACCTCCGTTGTCAAATATTTGCGTGATTTTGGCGTCTGTGCAGGAATCTTTCAGTTCTGTATAACTGCAAGTGGTAGAGGGGCAGCTTCTGCAGATAGTCCGGTTGGCCACAATATTATCAGTGCAAATGGTGTTAATCGCCGGTTCAAAAAACACAGTAACCATTCCGGCTATTAATACTATTACGCCCACAATCGCAGGAATAATTAGCATTTGAGTGTAAAATCCAAGCCAAGCGAAATAAATAGCCACCTAAATAGTAATTTTAGAAAATTACAAAATTTAAAAAAAAACTAATAAAATCGATATGCAAATATTTTTGTTTGCTCCTGCTGTTTACCGAATAAAAAACTGATTACGCAATACCATACACTGCATAGTTTCTATTATTTTAGAATAAAAAAATCAAGAATCACGACAGTAATCCTGATAAACAGAAAGATTCCGAGAAGAATTTAAAAGAATTGCATATGTCTTTGGATTAGCATATAAATAATGGAGAAAAAAGTATGGACAACATACTGGTTTTATATATTGGATGACGGGAATTTTCAGATTATGTTTTTGCTGGCAAACTGTGATTCACTCGACAAATTTCACTCGACAGCTTTTTTTAAGGTTAAGCCTACAAGTTCCTAAGCCTTAGCTAAGCCTGAAAAAAAACAACCTAAACTTTATCAAACAGCTGCGCGGAAAAAGTTCAGGTTGGTTTTCAGGTTCCTCCCTAAAAAGAGCCTTCAATAGCACTTATGTTAAAAAGGAAGAAATCGTTATTTTTTTAAATATAATAAAATTAAAACAATTTTTTACTATACTGAGGAAAAAGCCTGGAAGAAAACACTTTTTTATTTAAAATTAAAACAAGTTTATTTATTAAATTTTAAAACAACTAATAATTCATGACGAAATTTTAAGCAAAGTGATTAATGAAATAATTTTTTGGAGGGCTCTAATAAAAATCAATTTGTACAGGCTTTAAGTGGAACCACCCTTCCAGAAAAAAAGACCTAATTAAAAATCCGAGTGATCTAACTAGAGCATTCCCTATTTATGTAGTAAATGTGTCTGAGCAATGTGTAAAGTCGCATATTTTTCTATTTTTTATGCTATATATTTTAAAAAAAAGAACAATTAGTTTTAGCAGAGGATATATTATTGCAAGAAAATCGCCAGAAACTCGTAAGTGCACTATAAATAACGGTGAGCGACTAACCTTTTCCCCGAAGTACTCCCTGATTGTGTTCAATGGCTGATAGCGTCTCCACTGCCTTGGTCGTGCCCATGTTTCGTAGAGGTATTTCCTGATTGGCCAGCGGTCCGGCGGGATGCCTTGGTAGTTGTTTTCGTCCTCGTCGTCCAAATATTCCCCGTCGTGTAGGGGGAAGGCGGCGGTGTACATGCTTTGCGACAGCATGTAATCGATACTCGCCGATTTTACCACAGGCTCCGCCTCTCCACCAGTCGGAATATCCCCATTCTGTTGGACTTCCGGATCGTCGTGGAAGTCGGCAGCTTCGTTGGCGATCCCACCGTTCGGCATGTCACCCACTTTCCCATTTTGAGCATTCTTTCGTTTTTTATTCTTATTTTTGTCTAAAAAACAAGATGTTTGCGTTGCAAATAAAAAGTGTACGTTTTGAAAAATGGTTCATAACATAACATAATTTATTTTTGCTAAATGCCGGATGCTCACTAAAGCATAACAAGTACGCACTTTAAGCAAGTGAGTACATTATTAGTAAAATCAAAATAACTAGTATTAAATCATAATAATCAATGGATGGCTTCAATTAAATCTAACCATCAGTATTTTTGTAAGCAATGTTCATTTACTTTTTTCCCATTACCAATTCATTCAAACACAAATGTCCTTTGCAATCAATAATAAATTTTTCTAATAATTTTCTTTCTTGCTTGACAAGATGACACTTATGTAATGATATTCCAGTAAAGTGTTAGCATTTTGCAATCTTGCCAATACCTTGTTTTTTTTTGTTCAAAACCATACCATACAGTTTAACAAACATGTTTTTTTACAAAAACCAGGGAAGATGTTTTTAAAACCAACCACACAGTAAAATCGAAACAAATTACAGTAAACAGTAAATTTCGATTTTTTATTTTAAATTTACGGCAAGCCGGGGTGAACGATAAATTATAATTGGGTGGAAAATGTTGTTATAATTATAGTAATAATTACGAACGAATAAGCGAAAATAAGATAACGAAAAATTAGGGTATCTAACTTATTTTCGACCTTTCGGCCACCAATTTAGGGTGTTAGAAAATCGGCTTATTTTTAAAACACAAAAGAACTATCACAAAAGTAACTGGATGAATGTTGAATAAAGCGTTTTTTAAAAGTTTTTTCCCGTGTTATTGCTACCCGGATATTCAATTCAACTCAAAGTGCAAATTAAAGTGCAAATAAAAAGGCAACTGAATGTTGAAACCAACCATATAAAAAATTTGCAAATTTAATTCAAAACAATAAGATTATTTTTATTTCGTTCACGACCATTACAACAACAAAATCAAAATTCCCGTCCTGATCTTAAGAAAAAATACACAAAATTTATCGTGAGTACGAAATATTTTATGCGGGAAAAAATGTGGCAATATTTTTTGTCAATCATAAAATTAATTATATTTACACAAATTGGATTCTAAACATACTGAGCATTTTATAAAAAAATAAGTTTTTAAAAAATCTTGTGACATGTTTGTTTTTTTTATTGTACTCTTTAATTCTATTTCTTGTTGCTAAAACATTTTGTCATGCCGTTTTTAAATCAAAATATATGTTGAAAAGTAAAAAAATTGTGTCACGCGATTCCTTTTGTGTGTCTTGTTTAACATAATCGAAAATATCGTTCAGAACCTCAGAGTATAACTAAAGTATATTTTTTTACTTTTAATTAATAGCAAACCATATCATTTGTCGGAACACCACTGTATAAGTTTTTAATTATCTTTCAAAATTAGGTTAAAAATTAAGCCGCTGGCAATTTTTTTGAATTCTTATTCCAAGTCGGCTGAATTTGGTGAATTAACCATTTTGTATAAAGTTTTATATATTTCTTCCCAAACAAGTATACAAAAAAAAAGAAATTTAGCAGAAACAAAACTTAGTTTTAAATTTTTTTTTCTTTTTTTAATAATCAATATGAATAATGAAAATTTTGGTCCCGTATGTAGTTCATTTGAGCGGTAATAAACAATATCTAAAAAGGTCTAAAAGGCTCCATAGGCGTTTATACGGTTGCAAACTTTAACATAAGTTTATGAATTACCTTTTTTGCTTTTGAGCTGAACTTTGATTTGCGTGGACTGTAATATGCTCCAGGTGATATAAGCTCGCTGTCCAGAGCTGAAGAAAGTGTTTTTGTCGGGTATGATAAAATCTTCCAGACGTCGACGATCGAAGGCGTCCGTGAAGTACTCCTTGTGGTGGACGCGGTACTCCGGTTGGAGTCGGAACGGGTTCCCATTCTTGCTGCAGACCTTGTCCAGCATCCTACTGAGAAAACTGGACTGCTTGGCGGGCAGATCGCTCTCCATAATCGGCATCTGCACACTTTCCAACTCCGCCTGCCGACTAAGCGCCTCCCAGGTGGAGTGGATTTTGACGAAGGCCGTTTTCCCGTCCTGGCTCTGTTCCTTGTCCTCGTACTCCAGTCGCAGACCGCGGGCTTTGAGGGCGTGCTCGTATTTGGCCCGGAACCGGGCCCTCTCCGCCTGCTTCTTCCCGCCCGAGTCCGGCTCGAAGGCCAGAATGAAATCGATCACCGTCACTCCATCGTTGAAATACGCGGTGGGCGGGAGTTTTCGCCGCTGGTCCAACTGCCGCGGCGAAGTGAGTGGGATGTGGTCAGCAGAGCGACCGTCGGACATGACCACGGTATATTCGATTATCAGTTTAGTTGACTTGCATCGAATTTTAACGCGGTGTTTTTGTTAGGTAACAGTACTTTGTAGTAAAAAAATCAAATAATGCGATGGAAATTTTGGCGCATCGGGACTAAGAAAGAACAACTTCTCTCTGAAAGGCGAATGCGGCTCGTCTTCAGTACGGCACGGGGAGAAAACTGGACTGCAAAAGACCTGGAGAGGAGGATTCCTCTCCAGGTCTTTTGCCGTCCAGTTTTCTCCGTGCCGTACTGAAGACGAGCCGCATTCCGCTTTCAGAGAGAAGTTGTTCTTTTTCTTGGTCCCGAATCGCCAAAATTTCATCAGGCCATATTTGATTTTTTTACTACAAAGTCCCTGTTACCTAACAAAAACACCGCGTTGAAATTCGATGCAAGTCAACTAATTTGATAATGGAATGTCGGCCGTCGTGTCCGACGGTCGCTCTGCTGACCACATCACTCCGCTTCGGCCGCGGCGGCGGAAAACTCCCGCCCGCACCGCGTGTTCGATGATGAGCGTGATCAACATTCTGGCCTTCGGAGCCGGACATGGGCGGGAGAGAGCGGCGGAGAGGGCCCGGTTCCGGGCCAAATCGAGCACGCCCTCAAAGCCCGCAGGCAGCGACTGGGAGTACGAGGACGAGGGACGGAGCGAGGACGGGAAAACGGCCTTCGTCAAAATCCACTCCACCTGGGAGGCGCTTCCACTGGGCGGGCCGGAATTGGAAATTGTGCAGATGAAAAGAAAAAAAAAAGCGATCTGCCCGCCAAGCGCTGTCCGGCTTTCTCGGTCAGGATGCTGGACGAGGTCTGCACGAGAATGGGAACCCGTTCCGACTCCAACCCGGAGTACCGCGTCTCCACCACAAGGAGATTGGTTCACGGGACGCGCTTGCGAATCGTCGACGTCTGGAAGATTTTTTATCATACCCGACAAAAAACACTTCTGTTCAGCTCTGAAAAACAGCGAGCTTTTATATCACCTCGAAAATTATACAGTCCACGCAAATCGAAGTTCAGCTCAAAAAAAAATTTTGTGTGAGTAAAAACTTATGTTAAAGTTTGCAACCGTATAAAAATTTAGAGAGCCTTTCAGACCTTTTTTAGACTGTTGTTTATTACGGCTAGATGAACTACATAAGAAACCAAAATTTTCATTATTTCATATTGATTATTAAAAAAAAAAGAAAAAAATTTAAAAGTTGAGTTTTGTTTCTGCTCAAGATTTCTTTTTTTTTGTATACTTGTTTGGGAAGAAAATGTATATTGAAGAAACTTTATACAAAATGGTAAATTCACCAAATTCAGCCGACTTGAAAATTAAGAATTAAAAAAATTGACAACGACTTAATTTTTAACCTAATTTTGAAAGATAATTAAAAACTTATACAGTGGTGTTCCGACAAATGATATGGTTTGCTATTAATTAAAAGTAAAAAAATATACTTTAGTTATACTCTGAGTTTCTGAACGAGTATTTTCGATTATGTTAAACAACGACACAAAGGAAAGGGAATCGCGTGACGCAATTTTTTTACTTTTGAGAACATATATTTTGATTTAAAAACGGCATGACAAAATGTTTCACGACAAGAAATAAAATTAAAGAGTACAATAAAAAAAACGAAAACATGTCACAAGATTTTTTAAAAACTTATTTTTTTATAAAATGCTCAGTGTTTTTCTAATTGCAATTTGTGTAAATATAATTAATTTTATGATTGACAAAAAATATTGCCACATTTTTGCCCGCATAAAATATTTCGTACTCACGATAATTTTTGTGTATTTTTCTTTTTAAGATCAGGACGGGGAATTTTTTTTGACTTTGTTGTTGTAATGGTCATAAGAATTTCGAAATAAAAATAATCTTATTGTTTTGAATTAAATTTGCAAATTTTTTTATATAGTTGGTTTCAACATTCAGTTGCCTTTTTTTATTTGCACTTTAATTTGCACTTTGAGTTTAAATTGAATATTCCGGGTAGCAATGACACGGGAAAAAACTTTTAAAAAACACTTTTATTCAACATTCATCAGTTTCTTTTGTGATGGTTCTTTTGTGTTTTTAAAAATAAGCGGTCGATTTTTCTAACACCCTAAATTGATAGGCAGAAAGGTCGAAAATAAGTTAGATACCCTTAATTTTTTCGTTATGCTATTTATTTCGCTTATAATTGTTAGTAATTATTACTATAATTATAACAACATTTTTCCACCCAACTATAATTTATCGTTCACCCCGGCTTGCATTAATTTTAAAATAAAAAATCGAAATTTACTGTTTACTGTAATTTGTTTGCGATATTACTGTGTGGTTGGTTTTAGAAATCATCTTCCCTGAGTTTTTGTGAAAAAACATGTTTGTTAAACTGTATGGTATGGTTTTGAACAAAAAAAAACAAGGTATTGGCAAGAAATTGCAAAATGCTAACACTTTACTCTGGAAAATCGTTACATAAGTGTTAGTCTTGTCGAGCAAGAAAAAAGAAAATTATTCCAGAAAAATTTATTATTGATTGCAAAGGACGTTTGTGTTTGAATAGAATTGGTAATGAAAAAAATAACAAATAAACATTTGTTTACGAAAATACTAATGGTTAGGAACTAATTGAAGCCATTCGTGGATTTTTATGATTTAAGTATTAGTTATTTTGATTAATTACTTTTACGTACATGTACTCACTTGCTTAGAAGTGCGTAATTATTATGCTTTAGTGGTCATCCGGCCCCGTAATTAGCAAAAATGGATTATATTATGTCTACTGAAGCCGTTTTTCAAAACGTACACTTTTTATTTGCACAACCCAAACATTTTTTGTTTTTCACGACAAGAAGATGAAAGAATAAAAAACAAAAGAAAATGCTAAAAATGGGAAAGTGGGTGACATGCCGAACGGCTAGGGATCGCCAACGAAGCCGGCGACTTCCACGACGATCCGGAAGTCCGACAGAACGGGGATATTTCGACTGGTGGAGAGGCGGAGCCTGTGGTAAAATCGGCAAGTATAAATTACTCATGCTGTCGCAAAGCATGTACACCGCCGCCTTCCCCCTACACGAGACGGGGAATATTTGGACGACGAGAACGAAAACAACTACCGAGGCATCCGCCGGACCGCTGGCCAATCAGGGAATCCTCTCGAAACATGGGCACCACCAAGGCAGTGGAGACGCTCTTCGCCGTTGAACGGATCGGGGAGATTCTTCGGGGAAAAGGTAAATCGCTAACCGTTGTTATAGTGCACTTACGATTTTCTGGCGGTTTTCTTGCCAATAATATATCCTCTGCTAAAACTAATTGTTCTTTTTTTGAAAATATATAAAAAAATCAGAAAAATATGCGACTTTACACGCATTTTTAACACCATAAATGAGATGCTCTAGTTGAGATGGCTCGATTTAGTTCTTTCTTTCTGGAAGGGTCGTTTCACTTAAAGCCCTGTTAAATTGATTTTTATTAGAGTCCTCCGAAAAATTATTTCATTAATCACTTTGCTTAAAATTTCGTCACTAATTATTAGTTGTTTTAAAATTTAATAAATAAACTTGTTTTAATTTTAAATAAAAAAGTGTTTTCTTCCAGGCTTTTTTCAAGTATAGTAAAAAATTGTTTTAATTTTATTATATTTAAAAAAATAACCATTTCTTCCTTTTTAACATAAGTGCTATTGAAGGCTCTTTTCAGGAGGAACCTGAAAACCAACCTGAACTTTTTCCGCAGCTGTTTGATAAAGTTTAGGTTGTTTTTTTCAGGCTTAGCTAAGGCTTAGGAACTTGTAGGCTTAACCTTAAAAAAAGCTGTCCGAGTGAAATTTGTCGAGTGAATCACAGTTTGCCAGCAAAAACATAATCTGAAAATTCCCGTCATCCAATATATAAAACCAGTATGTTGTCCATACTTTTTTCTCCATTATTTATATGCTAATCAAAAAGACATATGCAATTCTTTTAAATTCTTCTCGGAATCTTTCTGTTTATCAGGATTACTTGTCGTGATTCTTGATTTTTTTTATTCTAAAATAAGAAAAGTTATGCAGTGTATGGTATTGTCTAATCAGTTTTTTATTCGGTAAACAGCAGGAGCAAACAAAAAAATATGCATATCGATTTTATTAGTTTTTTTTTTAAATTTTGTAATTTTCTAAAATTACTATTTTAGGTGGCTATTTATTTCGCTTGGCTTGGGATTTTATACTCAAATGCTAATTTATTCCTGCGATTGTGGGCGTAGTAATAGTAATAGCCGGAATGGTTACTGTTTTTTGAACCGCGATTAACACCATTTGCACTGATAATATTGTGGCCAACGGGACTATCCTCTCCAGAAGCTGCCCTTCTACCACTTGCAGTTATACAGAACTGAAAGATTCCTGCACAGACGCCAAAATCACGCAAAAATATTTTACAAACAAAGGTTCTACGTTCTTCTCCTTGTTTATTGCTATTTGGGCTGTTGTGTATTTGGAAAATTGGAAAAGATATCAGGTTCTTAACAAAACATTTTTAATAACACCAATTACTGTAGGTGATTAAAACCTCTAGTATTTTACAGAATAGTCTGAAAATTAATAGCTCAATTGCTATTGTTTAATATAAAAAAAGGTCAAATTAGAGATTTTAAAATATTGCTTTTTTTATTTAGTGATATTAATACTATTTTACTTTCGTTTAGAACGTTTAAAAAATTGTACTGGAACCGTTACATAGCATATATCAAAATTTTGGGTCGCGGTCTGTTCGCGAAATAACTTTACCGAATTCGCACGAAACTTTAAAAATTAAACAACAAATTTAAACAATATCAAAAGAATTTTTGTAATTTTTTCGATATCATTTTTGAGCTAAATTTTGTGCACTATAATTTTTTATATGTCAAAATAGTTTGCTTCGGCTGGTGGTGGTAAAGGAAAAAAAATTATAAGGTTTATTTTAAGAGGCTGTTAGATTCTTAATATATGTAGATGTATTATTATTTTTGCATATATTAAGTTTGAAAAAAATGAATGAAATTGTGAAGAATTTTTTTATTTTCGCAGTGAGACCCTCAACCCGACAGTTTTTTTGTTATTCTATTATAACTTTGTTTGTAGTCTATTATTAAAAAATAAATTCTTAAAAAATTATTTTTTGTTTTAAAAAAATCTGTTTGTCAAAGGCAAAAAATTTGAATTATTTGTCAAGACAATATGTCATTTTCTTGTTTTTTGTAAACGGCGATCTGGAAGCGAAACTGCTTGGGGCAAGTTCACTTATGACGTGTTGACGTGTATGTTGTTAATTGAGAAAACTTAATATTTTAATAATTCGATACATATTTATTTATAAGCTATGGTTAAATAATTAATTTAAAAAAAGCTTTAAAAAAAATTTTCCCAAAGTGTTTAAAAAACAACTTAAATTTTACTTGTTTGTGCGCACGATAATCATTACTGAAATTTTTTTATGAAATACAATTAATTTTCCACCATTTTACAGTCACGACAGAACAGTGACCTTAGATGACAAAAATAAATGAATTTTAATGATTTGGTTTTAAAAGATTTGTGATGATAATTTAATGTAAGTTAGTTATCAAAAATTGTCAAAATTATTTAAACTACTTAGAGTTAATATAAATTTCGAAAATATTTCTAAAGAATATTTTGTGAAAAAAACTTTTATATGTATTTTAAATCACTTATTGAAACGTCAAAACTTCTATAATCTCAAGAGCTTTCGGTAAAAAACGATTCCCATTATCAATCTTACAGATCTAAAAACCAAAAGATAAAAGTATAAAACGTGAAAAATTGTACTATAATAATATAAATGAAATAAAGCTGCACAATATAAAATATTACTTAATGTGGAAAAACCTACTAAATTTTTACTATTTAAAAATAAGGAACTGGTTGTAAAACATTAAAACAAACGATATTTTACTAATAATTTTAAACTGATTGTAAATAAAAGTTTTAAAAACACTTTAGAAATTTTTTTTAATAAAATTTTGCGAAACGTACAAAAAAAATTATTATGTTGATAAAACAGGAGAGAAAAAAAATTTTGTAACAAAAGATAATTTTAAAAAAATACAAAAAAACGCGCCGAAAAAACTTGTTTACAAAATTACACAATTAAAATTTATGATAAAAACACAGCAGTCAGAATAAATATAGAGGTTCAGAGGCTACTAGTACGTTAAATTCAGGTTGATACTTGCGGATTAGTAGCGCCTCTTAAATTAGTAATTCAAAATAAAATCCAGATTTTCCTCACACCGAAATTTTTTTTGATGTATTAACACATTACATTAGTGTTTTGGTAAAAAGCTAAAAAATTTTAAATAAAATCCACTGGCGGTAGGTTTCTTGAAAATTGATGTTGAAAAACGATTTTCTTCTTGAACTATTTTAATATCCAAAAACGAAAACGAA
Organism: Microlaimidae sp. YZB2_3; assembly: GCA_030248175.1. Classification (NCBI taxonomy): domain Eukaryota; kingdom Metazoa; phylum Nematoda; class Chromadorea; order Desmodorida; family Microlaimidae; species Microlaimidae sp. YZB2_3. The sequence continues at coordinate 1,692 of JASAMX010010264.1, read as the reverse complement.
GAGTTGGATTCCAATTCAGAACTAAAACGCCTATTAGGATGCTGGTTATTTATGTAATTTTCAAAATTATTTAGATGGGCCTGATCACGAAATGTTAGAAAAATATCATCAACATAGCGTTTGTAAAACATAGGCCTAAATTTGTACGGACTATTTCATCATTTTGACAGTCCTTAAGGCATTTCAGATCTAATTTAGCCTTTCTTAGTTTTATAAAAATTTTTATAAAAAAATTTTATAAAAAAAAACTTTCTAAAGTGTTTTTAAAACTTTTATTTACAATCAGTTTTAAATTATTAGTATACTACCGTTTGTTTTAATGTTTTACAACAAGGTCCTTATTTTTAAATAATAAAAATTTAGTAGGTTTTTCCACATTAAGTAGTATTTTATATTGTGCAGTTTTATTTCCTATATATTATAGTACAATTTTTCACGTTTTATGCTTTACCTTTTGGTTTTTAGATCTATATAATTGATAATGGTAATCGTGTTTTACCGAAAGCTCTCGAGATGACATAAGTTTTAACGTTTGTCTTAATCTTAGCAATAATTACGGTTCCCAAAGACCAAAAAGCTTTTCAAAAACGTACAAGAAAAGTATTGTTGAGCAAATTTCAAATGCAATAAATTGCAAAAAATGTGAATAAATGAATGAATAAAGTGTGGTGAGCAATATGCATCTTACCGTGACACCTAAACTGTTTGAAAAATAAAGTTTAATATACTAACTATGGTTGACGACACTGACTATGTATTTAAAAATCGCAAGGCACCTATAAATTAATGGTAATCATGCAACGTCAAACATTATTTGATCAAGTTCTAAGACTGAAAAATATAGGTTGAACTCCTCCTGCCTTTTTTGTTTGAGTATAAAAGCTAAAAAATATAATCCTTTTGCATTCTTAGTGTCAAACATTGGCTATATGTACAAATTGAGCATTTTTCTGAGCGTCACAGTTAAATACGTTCACACATTTTCTATTTTAATTCCAACGAGAACAAATTTTAGGAAGAAATCGCTCATAGCTCAATTTATTTACATTTGCGCGAATGAATTGGTACTTGGAATTCATGCGAATTTATATATACTTTGAATGTGACATAAACTGGAAAATAAAAGTCTCATTCCAATATACCCTATTTTGAGAGTCGTGTGCTGTTATAATGATATTTGCTATTCCCCACGCCAAGACGTTTATTACACAAGGGTTGTACTTTGGCGGATATTATATATAATATAATTTTCATAAATATTTCATAGAAAACCCGCCCTGTATATTTATAAATACCGTTCTCAAATTATTTATTTGTATTATAGAGTAGCACTCGTGAACATCAAATGCAAAGCTGGCCAGCAGGCAATCGGGAGTATGCTGGGTGGCATCTACGATACTGAGATAAATAAAAATAAATTTGGGATTTTTGAATTTGTAGTTAGTATTTTTGAACGGGGACACCAAATCAGAAATCACTATGTTTGATATTTTATGGGATTTTATTTTGTTTTAAAAACCTCCTTAACACTCAAATGGATTTTTATGAGCTTCCTTGAACTTTTTGTTTTGAATGGATGAGGTGGTAGGTCGATTCGCTGATGGTATTGGCGCAGGCGCGGAGCTGGGTGGGACGTGGGCGTGAGCGAGGCTGAATTCCGGCCGAGCAGCCCAGATGCATTCCCAACTACCA
>JASAMX010010263.1:0-29095 GCA_030248175.1 Microlaimidae sp. YZB2_3 | reverse complement strand
TAATAAAGTTTGTTTGATTTTTAGGTTTTATATATTCACGGTCTTTGTGGCAAAAAGTTGTTCTACTTCACATTCTCCGCTTCAAATAATTGTGCACTTTTTTCACTCGTATACAAATTCAATCGTTTCAAAGCAAAAACAAAGATTACGGTATGACTTGTAAGGTATTGTAGGTATCATAAAAACGGTAACGGGACTTTAGAGCCGGAGGGAGGGGACTTGAGAGCCGAGGGTCTCTAGAGCCGCATTGTGGGACTTTAGAGCCGTATTGGAGGGATTTTGGAGCCGTAACGTAAGTTTTATGTTCAGAAAATTCATAAAAAATTAAGGGACTTTAGAGCCGAACTCTTAAAAAAGGCTCGAGATGCTATCTTTATTCACCTCTCAGGTTTTGCTGCTTAGGTTTAGGTGTCGCTTAGGTTTAGGCTTTTGCTTAGGCTCAGTCTTTTGCTTAGGCTTAGGTTCAGGCTTAGGTTTTGCTTAGGCTTAGGTTTTGCTTGGGCTTAGGCTTAGTTTTGCTTAGGCTTAAACTTAGAAAAAATCTTTCTAAAGCTCTTTCTAAGCTAAAAATCTTTCTAAAGTTTGTCCACTAGACGCCCCGCCCACTCACTTTGGCGACGAAAAATGTCTGGAAGCCAGACTACCAGACGGCGCCACCACTCTCCCGCCAAATCCTTATTCTTGTCATCTTCTGTATATACAATAGAAAACCCCAAGCATATTTATCCCGCATAATGATTACCGCATTGCATAATTAGCTCCATTTGTTATGTAAATGTTTTAATATTACTTTTGTATATTGCTTTACTATTGTTTGCAAACGCATTTTTCATTTCGGCTCTAAAGTCCCTGCTGCGGCTCTAAAGTCCCCAGTTCCGACTCTAAAGTCCCGGCTCTAAAGTCCTTTGGCTCTAAAGTCCCCAAACCTAAAAAACCATTTTTTCACTTTGATTGTATACATGCGGTTGTGTATGATTTTTTTCTCCGATTTTCTCATCGTTCGGACAAAAAATTTTTGTTTTCAATTGCGTTTTGATTGTTATTCTACCCTATTCTTCAGTTATTTTCAACACTTTTTTCAACGTGTACTTATGTTGTTATTAATGCAACACTTATTTCGACATTTTGCGTTTTAATTATCAACTAATTTGCGGCGCTTTGTTTATTCATTTAACTTAATTTGTTTTATTTAAAGGAAGAAAGTAATTTCTTTTGTTGTTGGTTAAGAAACCAATTTTATTTTGTTGTTATGCTCGATTTTGTCCGCCTTGAAGTTTCTTCTCTTCTGCTTGATATGTAGCGGTTTTAAACACCCTACAAATATCGCAATTTTGAATTTGCCCAGTTCTTTTAAACAGAACTTGGACCAAGTTCATTTCATATCTTGTGGTGTTCCACAGTAAAGAATTCCTTTGCAGGAATCTATCTGTCTACCTTCACTTTTTCTTTTTTTGGGGATTTCCTTTCAAGGTTTTCCCAGGATTCATTTTGCAACTTCTTTTAAACAGATAGTTGCCACGGTTTTTTCTTAAGAATTACCTAACGATCTGCACAATCTTCAGATTTGCTGCTAAAGGACTCCTTTACAGGAAGCCTGTTGTTTTACTTTCTCTTTTAAACAGAGACTGTATCTTTAGTGTTCTCTTTTACAAGAGTTCATTTCTTTTGTTGCTTTAGCATTCGAATTTGGCTTCGCTCAACATGTAAGAAGCCGATGCTGCATCAGTAAACTCTAAAGCTTTACGTCAGCAACTCAAAGATTTAGCGTCTCCCCACAGTTCTGCGCCAGAATCTGCTCAACAGCAAGATGTTCTTTCAGAATTTTTAGTGCAAGACGTGGATTACAATGATAGTTTTTTCGCGGATAATGGGATCAAAAGATATGAATCCTCAGTTCAACCGGCAGAAACTCCTTCTGAGGCCTCTGCAAAGGTGGGTCCATCAGCTTTTGGGCCCTCATTCAAAGCGAACCCTCCTGGATTGGCTAAACCCGATCAGAACAAATTCTGTCTATCTGAAAGTTCCCTGAAGCAAGCCGATTTATGCATCGGTGATTGTGTCATCAGTACAGAAGACCAGAAAGCTAGCAAAGAGTCTCATAGAGTCTTTGATCATCCCCTACTGGCGGCCCCAGTTCTTGATGAGGGTCTAAAGCTTTTTGAGAGTCAAAAGAAAGCTAAAGTTTCACCAAAAATAGATTGGGAAATTTCAGATATCCACCGCAGAATACTTGGCGCTTTCCATCTATTGTTTGCGCTTTGGGAGTACATTTTAAACTCTAGCGTGACAGGGGGAGCTCTCGACTTATCAAATGTTTTGAATTTAATTGATCACTCTACAGTGTATCTGGGCGATGCTGTACAGAGATGTACTTACTACAGACGGCATGGTCATCTGGAAGCGATCAATTTTGCGCTCAAAGACCCTAAAAGTCCTGGTCCACGGCTTTTAGACCATGATGTGGACTCTCTTTTGCAGAAGTCTACATTGGATGTAAACTCCACCACAACTCTACCTTCAGGATCTTCTGCCCCCCTTTTGTTTGGTGGGTCTCTAATCAAGACCATGTCTGATCGTTCAGACAGTGCTGCAGAATTGAGAAATAAATCACTTGATTTCTGCTAAATTGAGTCCTTCTGCTTTTGCCAAGAAACGGAAGCGGGAAGAGTCTCGTCGTCAAAGCCCTTCACAAAAAAGATCGTCAGGTTTTCAGCAAGGTCGCGATCGCAGATACGGCGGCAATCGCGGCCAATACAACTCACCAGTCCAGAAAGAAAAGAAAAGTTCTTTCCAGCCTCAGCTTTGCAGTGTGGTTCAACGTCCTGCGCCTTCTGGACAAAAGCCGTAAGTTTTATATTCTATGTTTGATTTATCAATTTCCAATAAACAGTTATCTATTGGAGGGAGATTAAAGTTTTTTGCAAGTAATTGAAAAATGTTATCTCGTGATCCTTGAATTCTTCAAATGATCAATGGGTTTCATTTGGATTTCATTGATGGACGTCTTCCCAGACAATCTTCTCAACCTTGTGAAATTAAGTTCTCAACATGGGAGACTGATTTAATTGATTTGGAAATCCAACAATTATTGAATAAGCATTGCATTCAATTGGCTTTTTCCAAAGATGGATTTGTTAGCCAACTGTTTATTTGACCTAAAAAGAATGGAGGTGTTAGACCCATCATCAATTTAAAAGATTTAAATTCTTTCATTGTGTATGACCATTTTAAAATGGAAGGTTTGCCCATGCTTAAAGGCTTGTTGCGACCTAGCGATTTTAAAAGTTTATTGAGTTGAGAAAAAAAAACATTAGGATTAAGCCGCCAATCACAATATTCTGAATTGCAGCGACTTTCTAGATCTGCTTTTATATTGTCAAGCCCTGGAATATGGATTGCCTCTAGTGTTATTTCTTTGGATAAGGCCCATTTCCAGATCTCAATGGCTAATTCAGAAAGTCTTTCAGACCTAGTACCGCCCTGTTTATTTAAAAAGGCTACTGTGGAGCGATTATCAGATTCTACAAGAACATGACATTTGAAACAATCTTTGATAAAAGATTTTAAACACAGAAAAGTAGCTTTGAGTTCTAATTCATTAATATGACAAGACCTTTCTACTACATTCCATTTCCCCGAAACATGCTTGTCCAGCGTAACTCCGCCCCAACTTTTTTTTTAAAAAAATGTTTTTTAAACTGATATATTCATTGCCGATTGATTTTTTTTGTTTATTAAAAATAATTATTTATTTAAACCGAAATTATATGCGCGGCCGTTTGCTTTAATAAAATCCTCCCAGTGGTACAGTAAGCGCATTTTTATATCCGCCCTATATCCAAGGTTACATATTTTAATCTCCAGGAGGTCACGGTTCCTTTAAGCAAACACGCTAAACGAAGTTTTAACTATACCTATTTTAACAATACACGTTTTAACATTACCCAAGTTTTGAATCAGAGTTATTTTTTTGTTTTTTAACTTATCTTGCGCATTTTATACTTGGTTAAATGTATTGTGTATTAATATAAGTAAAGTGTTGAAAACATAAAAAAATTATCATTATTCACCTGTAAAATATTTGTAACTAAATTAATTATACTTTTATTTTATTTTGTGGTTTTATTTTATTTTTTTGAAGCAAACAACTTGTTTGGGTTTGGTACAATATTTACAGTTTATTTAAGTTGAAAACCAGTGTTTAATTACGCTAACACCTAATAAAATTTCGCCACAAATAAGATGCATTATTGACGGGACTGTCGTGTCCTGGGACTCTCGTGTCTCGGCACTCTCGTGTCTCGGTACTCTCGTGTCTCAGAACTCTTGTGTCGCACCTGCAAAACTTCAGGACTCTCGTGTCTCAGGACTTTCGTGTCGCAGATTCCAATATTTCCTACCTCAAAAAGATCCTTTCTAATACCACCTAAATATTCCAATACTGGGTTGATTTGAGCTTTTATGGGAGTATCAGGTGTTGAGGTTTTAAACACAGAAACACATGGAGTATTTACATGCAAACGCACTGTTGAAATTCTGCGATGAGGTAGAGGATTGAATAGAATCACTTTTCTAAAGCACAAGCTGATTGTTTATACTAAATGACTACAAAAGATAGTAGGTAATAAAATTGTGCTTTCAGTGGCTACAGTGTACATGTGTCACCAAAATTTGTAATCCAGCAAAAACCATTGCACTAAAATGATTAGAACAAAATGACCTGAATGTGCATAAAATTATATTTTTGTTTAGAATACATTAATTTTTTACTAACCCAATCTCGTCACCTGTGTAACGGGCAGACAAGGGTCTAGCCGGTATTGAGAGCTTGCCGCCGTTACAGGTGGTACTTCCCTTCTTTGTCCTCAAAAACTCTACAGCGTTTTCCCTTTGAAATAGCTCAGTAAATTAATATAGAAAATGGCACGTATTATTATTATTATTATTTTGACCTTGCGTGGAGGAATACACGACATACCCTCTTGACCTTATGGTCAAGTCGGGACACGGTAGTGGGGGTACGGTAATGGTTTCAGCTGCTGGAGATTTTCCAGCTCTCAGAAATTAAAATGCGGATCCCGCAAACTAAGCAACTGATAGAACTTTTTCGCTACGCGAATTATTTAAAAGACTACTAGTGTAATTTCTTTTGAAAACAAGGAGGTCAAACATAATATGCGTTGTCTTGTGTTAAAGTCAGGTTGTTTTTATAAAATTATGAACGGTTATTATGCGGAGAACGGCGCAAAGCGCCTGAGTGCCTGCCCACGAATGTTACACTGACAATTTTATTAGAAAGATTACGCTACGGTAACCGACCGCGTTGCGGCGTACATGTTAGTAACTAATAATTTACAAAAATTAAATTATACTTAAGCAAAAACAATTAAGGCTTTGGCCTGAAACTGCGCCGTAATTTAAGCAATTAAAAAGTAGATTTTTGTACCCGTTTTGAGTAAATAGATTTTAGGATTAAAAACGAAAAACAAAAATTAAATCTATAGGTAAACCCAACGTGGCTGCAACAGTTGTTCGTTGGATTAAAAAATGCCCCTATTAAGTAACCATTCAAATCACTAGATTCTGACGTCACTTTATCAGCCAATTAGATACAATTGAATAGGGGGTATTTGTTTGATAAAGTGACGTCAGATTCTTTTATTTTGAGTGGTTACTTAATAGGGAGGGGCATCTTTTAATCCAACGAACAACTGTTGCAGCCACGTAGGGTTTACCTTTAGATTTAGATTAAATTTATTTATAGATTTTGATTTATATTTATATTTTGATCAAATTTATATCACTAGTACCCGATGTGCCGAAGCACTATTTTACGCGCAGAGGACTTATGAGTAACGGTTTTTAACAAAAAGTTTATTTTAGTGTTTTAAGGAAATTTGATAAATGAAAATACTTAAGTTTAACACGAGAAGTTAAACGGAGAGGGCTGTTGACAACCGTCTCCGCGAGGGCGCTAAACCTGCTAAACTTAAAATACAAAAACTTAAAAATTTAACTGACTTAACTGACTCTACGTGCAATTTTCTAAAAATGATACCTGTGCGCTGTTTCATAAATGTTAGGAAAATTTGATTCTTTGTAAATAAAATATTTACAAAGAAATGAAATCCTATGTTAAAGCTTAGGGATTTATGCAATAAATATTTATGCAATTTTTTGGTTTTTTATAGGTTTATCCAAAAGTCAAATCCATTTCTGTTTCTTTGTAGATTTCTACAAAAAAGAAGTTGACATTTACAAAAAAAGGGTATGTTCCTTACTTTTATGAAACAGCGCCCTGCATCAGTTTATTGCTGCGTCAGAGCCATTCCGCCAATAAGTATTTTTATCTTTTTTGTCGCTGGGGAATCCTATCTCACGGAAATACCCTGATCAACCACCAGGTTATTTTCTCTAAACAACAATCCTTACCTAAGCTGGCCTTGACCAGCTGCAGAAGTCGGTTTTCTAACGGAAATCACAATAAAAATAGGCTTAAAACTATAAAAACTAACCTATGGCACGTCTGCCGACTTATGGGGGGTTCCAATCCAAGCGGTATACCGACTGCTCACACGTATAAGCGCTTAAACGTAACAAGAAACCCCTTACTGCCCCTACACCCTATGGAGCCTTTTTACTGCTTGGAACGATTTAATTTGACATGTGTGGCGACAAAAATTTGAATATGTTAAAAACGCCTATAAAAAACTGGGCGGAATGACAACTTATAATTAGCGGTAATTAATTAGTTTATTTACTAACCTAACCTGCCACGCGCTCTCCGCTACACCTGTTTTAAACTTCGTCTGACAATCTGCCAGTAACTCTAAACATTTTAGTTTAAATTTTATTAAACAATAATAATTTGGATAATTTTTATTTATATTTAGCCAAAAGTGTATTTAATTGTAACATAAGTTTATTTGCTCAAAAATTTCCGTCGAGGTCATTCAGGACTAAGTAAGGTAACTTTAATTTTGACTTATACATCCAATTTGGTTTTTTGACTCAATATTATTGTAATATCAATCAAACATTTCAAAATAAAATATAAATATTCTGAAAATCTGCGAAGCTCAAATGAACTAAAGGAAAACCCAACGTGGCTGCAGCAGTTGTTCGTTGGATTAAAAACTGCCCCCCATTAAGTAACCATTCAAATCACGGTAATCTCACGTCACTTTATCAGCCAATTAGATTCGATTTAATACGGAGTACATGTTTGATAAAGTGGCGTCATATTCTCGTCGGTTTACATTTAATATTATTTGAATTATAAATATAGTCCGAATACAATGCTAATTAAAAGTAAACCAATAGCCAAAATGATATATTCTTTTTCAAACAACCAGTCCTTTAGATGTAAATGTAAAGTCAACAAAATACATTCATGAAAAAAAATACTGTAAACAAGTGTTTCATATTTAAAATTTTTAAGTTGGTACTTTTAAAAATTGTTAATATAATACAAATTAACGTACTCTGTATGGCCTGGTGCAATAAAAATTGGTGTTTTAATTTCTGTTATATTATATGCCGGGGGCAGCTCATTCTAAAAATATTTCAATGTTCAAAATACCAAAGCAACAATAAACATTGTTTTTATTTATTCACATCATTTAATCTTTACTTTCTAAGTTTTTATGACAAAAATGTTTTTAATTTTGATTTAGTGTGTATATAAAAAAATTCCTATGTTTTTAAGCATAACAGCAATTAACAAATCAATAAATCATATTTAGAATTAAACAATTCAATATAGTCTTAAGGTATAAAAATAAGGGTAAGTGTGTAAACGTACAAGTACTAAAGCTAATGCGTCCTGAAAGTGAGCACCGGTAGGTACTTCTAAAACATTGCTGGTTTCTTCAGCCATGTATAACTGTAAGGAAGCTGCTAAAACATCTCCAGCATCTAACAGTGACACAAACAGCCTAAAAGACAACTTTAGCACCAAAATAACTGTTTTAGTTCAGTCGTAATCCTTTTTTTCAATTAAGAATAAGGTCGAAATATACAATTTTTTGCGTTTTTTAGTCGTAAAAATTACAAATCGTCCGATATCACAACAATTCTGAGCGTTTCCCACGTCGGTAGAGACTGGTCGTAATGCGAGGTGAGCTTGTTTTGTTTACTTCACAAGCAACCACGCTGATTGGATTTCAGGGAAATTATATGCTCAAAATGTCTTTATTATTAAAAGCGGCTGTCAAAAATAATGATGTGGAACACGCTCGTGATTTTCCTGGTTGATTGGGTTTTGAAAATAGAATAAGACCGTCCAGCACGGGAATGACCAAAAAGCTCACGAGTTCACTGTTTTTTATAACAAAAATGACAATAGATGTTTTAAACTATATTCTATTAGATTTCTGCGACGATACGGTGTAATTATAAAACCATATGCCATGTTTTTGCGGTTTTCATGACTATATGTTTAAAACATGATTAATATATTTTGTACGCAGGGTTCCTATTGTTAGTCACTTTTGAAAATACTTACTTAATGCCGTAATCTTCCACCACTTTCAGTTTACTGGTTCCTGTGATGGCGTCATGATGTTGAAAAAGTGCTAAATTTCGGCGAGCTTGACTTAATCGCGAAAGTAGCATTTGTTTTGTTTTGGACTTTAGTGATGAACCTAAATTCGAAATTTTAATTTCTATAACATGTGTAACTTTTAAAACACAGACTTATTGCATTTCAAAAAACACTGTAGGTTATAATAGATAATAAAATTAAATTATAATAAAATACATTTAAAACTAGGAAAGTGTTTACCAGCCTGGGCGAAAGCTAGAGAACTGAGTATATCCGCAGCTCTGATGTGCGATTGAAGGAGTCTGTCCATCCGTTTGAAAAACGGTCGGGTCGTAAAATATCCTGTCCAATAATCATCATCAACGTCATTGTATGGGAAAAAATCCCCAGAAATCGTGGGAAATGCTTTTGGTACGTTTTTCGTTCGTTCTTTAAGTTCATTGAAATACTTAAAAAGCCAAAAATACTAACTATCTATACAAGAAATGGTTACTTGAAAAAGTTTAGCATATTTTACCAACAGTTAAGTCGATTAGTACAGCGCTTATATCGTTTACCGATATAAAATATTAAAATTTACCATTTCCTTAGTGAGAAATGTATACTCACTTAAAAAATCTCTATTGCGCATCATTTTTACGCAGTTTGTCTAATCAAACCAAATATTGTTTGCAATGATATTTTACAAAGAGTAAAGATGTAAAGAGTAAAGAAATCGAGACGGTGAATGTTAAGATAAAAAAAAATATTTAAGTAAGCGTTTTGGGAATTTCCAACGGGAAAGTTTGATTAGGTGCAAGAATTTACGGCTGTTAGAACCGAGCAAATTTATAGCTAATTTCGACTCGTCAGTCAAAGCTAACGCGTTTATCCTAAGTAAGCCTGAGGAAAAACCTTAAAATCAAGCTAAAAACAAATTTAAAGAATAAATTTCAACCTTAAACAAGTAGAAAACAGCTAGACTCTAAGGGCCGGTTCACACCGGACTGGCAGCTGATAGGTGACGCACAGCGCGCGCCCTTCATACCGCAGCTACAATGACGGTGTAATGATGTAAACGCGCGCCGCGTTCACTATCCACTATTCACTGCCACTCGGGTGTGAACCGGCCTTAAGTTCCTTCGGCTCTATCCCATACCAGTGTTTGTGAACTTCTAAAGTTGACCCTTAAAAACTTCAAAGAGGTGAGGCTTTTTTAAAGCTGTACGATTCCATGATTACTCAACATTTTCATAAGGAAGCTTTTAAAACAAGAGTACTACAAAAACCTGCTATTTCAAAAAATTAAAAGCAATACCTGGGAAAATGTTCCAAACTGTATTTCCACATTCCATTCCTCCTTGCTGTTCATGTATTGGAAGAGGGGAATATAGTTGTCATGCTGTTGGAACCACTCTCGCTCATCAATAAACCGAAAGTCGTCTCCCAGCATTATCAACAACACCTAAACACAAATCAATCAATAACTTTTAATTTTATTAATTATTTGACTTGCGGCAAACTTGTTTGTACTGCAAGTAACTAGAGCTTTAATATTTTTGACTGCCTTGCACGTATTTCATTTGATCTAAGGTTTTACTTGTATAGCTTTGTTTTTTATGAAAATCAATTGAATGAATGGTATAAATTTCATCATAATTAACGAATCGATGTTTTAGAATACTCATCCTTTAACATATAGCACATAGCATTCTTTAACATATAGCTTCATAAAAACTAAAACCAAACTGACCTCATGACGATATATGGTTGCTGTCTTTTTGTATTGATCATACAACATTTTTGCTCTAAAATAAGATTTTTTGATGTTCATTGACAAATTAAGTACAAAAAGCATAAATTGGGACAGAGTAGAGTTGGCCTTCGCTTTGCATGTTTTCCAATATTTTAAATTTGCAACATAAGAAAACGTTGTAATACTTACTGTTAGGGCTGGTTCATATTTATGACAAAACGTCCTTTGGACAAAGTCCAAAGGACTTTTGTTTTTGGATTTTGTCCAAAGGACAAATACAGCGAAAAAAAGTCCTTTGGACTTTGTCCAAAGGACAAAGTCCAAAGGACACCGTGTTCATACTTTTTGTCCTTTGGACTTTTCCCTTTGGATTTTGTCCTTTGGAATTTGTCCAAACGACAAATTTTAAGTAGCGTTCATACTTCGTCCAAAGGAAAAAATCCAAAGGGCGTTTTGGCTTTTATAAAATTGTCCTTTGGACTTTGTCCAAAGGACGTTTTGTCATAAGTATGAACCAGCCCTTACTGTTTAAATTAAGAAAAATTCCTTGTTTTTTGTGCAATATCTAAAAGTTAATATAAAAAAAAATTTCACTGATTTTTAAACCGGTTCCTATTGTTGCTAAAACGTTTAAAAAATACATTATTAGTCCACCTTTTCACCAAAATTTTCCAAAGTAAAAGAAAATCCTTACTTTTTAGCCACATTCTCAGGAGTGATGGCCTGTGGCATTGGTCCATAACAATTAAAGTTTGTTAATCGCTTGAAGTCAAATTGACAGCACACATGCGGTTCAGGGCCGCAGGTGTTAGGTATATCGTAGTGCTCAAAAGGCATCAGGTGGGTTCTTACATCTGTACTTCCTTTTGTATCTGAAAGTATCTGGAAGTTTTGCAAAATTTTTGTTAAAAACTGACTTAATTATGGTCATGTACTAAAATTTTCGTAGCATCAGAAAGAAAAAACCACTTTATTGTTAAAGTGAAAATATTTAAGATTAAAACAAAGGAAAATATAAAATATTATGCAACACGGAAAACAAATTACACAGAATTCGTACTGAAAAATGCACCAAAAACAAAAACAAAACATTTATCTTTAACAAAGTTCGTTTAAAACTGATTTTTAAATAAATTTTTTAAATAACCGATTGTGTACATTTGTTGCTGTACCCCAAATTTGTCTCCAATCAAACACTGCGGCTTTACGGTCCTTCAACGCTTGCTTTACCTCTTGGTGTACCCGTTGAATAACCCGCCGTTCAATGCCAGACTTCTTGAACAGATAAGTAACACTAGGTCCAAGACCAAATGGATCATTTACCCATGCAACTCTAAACAAAAAATTAATGAGCTTTAAAAAAATTAATGAAACGTTTTATTTAGCGGGGCTTAAATAAAATAAATGGTTCACTACCGGACTATGTTGATTACGTTTTTGGTTATGACATCTTGCACCTTGAAGAGTTATAGATGTCAAATCCTTAAGCGATTGTTTTGAAACCTGTTTATAATAACTATCAGGGTATATAAATTTAGCGAAACATTAACAATAAAAATTGTTAACAATTGTTTGGGTTTGTTTGCTTGTTTTTGCTTGTTTTTACTTTTTCGATAATCCCTAGAAAATAAATAAGCCAATCAATATGAACAATATTGCTTAACCATCCTTTTTATTTATTTGCTTATTTGTTAATGGGTTTTTATTGCTAGCACTTTCTTGTTAGCTTTTGCAACGCAAACAGTACTATGTACAAAGTGGTTGTCACCTCAGTGACTTGTTATAAACTTTAAAAAATTGAGAGAATGGCTCAATGCCCAATGTTTCGCTGTGGTTTTCTATATCCTAACGCCTGACCTTAAAATCAGTCTTTTCAGTTTTCGCTAAAGTTTGCTGCCTAATTCTTTTGAATATTAACGCAAAAAAGCGTGCTTCAAACTTGGAAAGTTTGATGACAACGCTGCTCAAAATTAAACTTTGCGTCACTGGAAAGCCATTTCCTCCATTATACCATAAAATGCGAGACGCGATGTTTATTTCGCGTCTAAAATGCGAAAATAATCAATAAAGGTTAATACTACTAATGCTGCTATTCAATCTGGTATATCATCATCATCATCATCATCATTTATTCCAGCAAACAACATACAAAACTCTACACAATACATTGCATTACCAAGGCGAACCAATCACGTTCGCCCGATTACGATCACATGGTTTACTAGAAATGGTCCTAAGGCTTATGATAAATAAGCTCTAAAAAGGACCATTCTTTATGCGGTTTTTAAAAATATTTAATGAAGAAGCGGTTATTTGATTTTCTGAGAGGGAATTCCAATTTGAAACAACTCTGTTGCAAAAAAAGAATTTTCGACAGTTTATTCGTGATTTCTGAACTTTAAGCTTTAGGGAATGCCCTCTAGTAGGGTTTTGATTAAAGTAGAAAAAATCATTTGGATTAATATTTGTTTTTAAATGAAGTATCTTGTAGCACTCAGAAAGATCACTAATATTTCTTCGATCACTTAGCTTTTGAAGCTTTAGAAATTTTAGTCGTTCTTCATATGAAACGTAACTTAACTAACATCTCTTGTATAATCTTCGTGTGAAATTACGTTGAACACGCTCAATAAGTTCGACGTCTTTAATCAAGTATGGACTCCAAACAACACTAGCGTATTCAACAATTGGACGAACAAATGATGTGTATGCTTTTAAAAAGTTTTGTATCGAGTTGGAACAAAATGTTCTGAATATTAAAGAAACAATTTTTGAAGCTTTTTTTTGCTACGATTTCACAATGCTGAGAAAATTTTAAATCTTCAGAAATGTAAACTCCTAGATCTTTAGATAATTTCTTTTTAAGTAAAATTTTGTTTTGTAACTTATAATCAAACGGATTTTTTTTGTTTTTTGATTCCGATATTCAGAACTTCGCACTTATTGTCAGCCAACTGCAATTGCCACTGTTTTGACCAGACCCATATTCTATTTAAGTCATCCTGAAGCAATCCTCTTTTTTCTTCCCCATCTTCCTTTGAATAATCGATATAAACCTTGGCATCGTCGGCGAAGAGCTTTATCTTAGAGTGTTTTACACAATCAACGATGTCGTTTATGTAAATCAAAAACAAAAAAGGTCCCAAAACGGATCCTTGAGGAACTGAGCTTTTGACGCAATAAGAAGCTGATTCTAGATTATTTAACAGTACCTTAAGGTCTCTCCGGACTTAGAAACACTCGATCCAACGGAGGAAACCTTCCAGTTACCCCAAACTTTTCTAATTTGTATAAGAGTTCTCGTGTTAAAAGCTGTGGGAAACGTTTGCAAAATCCAAATATAGTTCAGCTGTTTACATTGCTAGAAAATAATATGGCCTTCTTAACATCCTGATTTTCCATATAAATAAGCTATCCCAAGCCTTATATTTCACCAATTTAATTTTAAATACATTTTGTCGGCGCTTTTTGAAAAAATTAACACATATTTTTTAGAGAAATTCCTGTAATACCCTGGAAATACAAAAAGTTCCAAAAATTGTTTCCTGCACGTGAAAGAGAGAATTTTTTCTATTGGATTGAAAGCATTTTTGTTACTAAAAGCTGTTCATTAATTTTTTGTGGGGTTTAAAAGTTTTTCGTTGCAATTCAATGTTTAGTGTCAAGTATGTCACCAACTTTAGCGATATTAGCAATGCGCGGTTTTTACAATCGTTTTTTTTTTCTTTACTAAAACCCACATTAAAAACATAGCTAAAGTTTAAATTGTATAACTATAGCCTAGCCAATATTTTAGGTGATCCAAGCGTAGCGGCAAGCAGTGTAGATTCGGCACCTGAGGCTCAAGATAGTGAAGCTGCAGCAGCTCAAGATAATGCAGAGGCGGCAGCTCAAGATAGTGCAGATGCAGGAACTCAAGATAGTGCAACTGCAGATACAGGAGCTGAAGATGGTGGAGCTGCAGCTATAGGAGATCAAGATAGTTCAGTTGCAGCTGCAGGAGCTCAAGATAGTTCAGTTGCAGCTGCAGGAGCTCAAGATAGTGCAGCTAAAGAATCAGAAACTGAAGCGGTGCAACCATCCGAAACGGATACTGCTACCACAAGCCAACCCGCAGCTGAACAAGCGATACCTGATAAGGCTACTGATGCTGAAGAAGAAAAACTTGCTGAGGAAGTCAAGAAAGCCGCCAACAAACTCCGTGAAAATGGTCTCATTACACTCTCAAGAAGAATACATAGACCAGTTCCACGTAAGTCAGCAACATTATAATAAAGCGTTTTTTTAATTATATAGATATTTTTTTCTTCGCAATTCATGATTAGTAAAAAAACTGTGTTTATTTTGGTTTAGTACAAGTAAAAATTACAACTTTTTAGGTATTGGCAATTTCAATGGTTATGTTAATGATCTCACTAATTCAAACACTGCAATACTTGGATTATCGGTAATTGTAACCCTAAAAATGTTAGACAGTATTTTGAAAATTAAAAATTATTTCATTAAGTTTCCTAGTTTTAACTTAAAATTTAGGCTATATGTTTAAAATACATGAAATCTAAACATTTCAAAAATTGTAAAAACAAAATTTGTTACCAAATAGAAAAATATTTTTACGATGATAAAAAATCCGCACAAAAATTGTGCACCAAAGAAAATCCTATCAGGGTGAAAATAGCTAGGTGGCAAAAAAACACTTGTTTTTCGAGAAAATATCACGTGGAGAGAAACACCTGACTCAACTTAATAATAATTCGTTGCATCATTTTTGACAACTTTTTTCATTAGTTTTATTTTCGCGCGTTCATTCTTTATTTCTTTCTGATGGCGAGCGGTTACGCCCTTAATTTCAACCTGAATGATTTTAATTTTAGTAAAAAATTGAGCATCTATTCTTGCTAAAAATAGATTTATATTATAACAATAAAAACTATAGATCGATGTTTATTTACGTTAATATGGATTTTGTGCAAATTTACTCTTACGTTTCTGAGATATAATTCAATAAAAGATTTTTACTGCACATTATTTAATACAAACTGTATGTACACATTTAGTGCGACACAATTTTTTTTTATAGGATGAGCCCAGATTTTTACTTTTGCGCAGAAAGCGGCAGGCAGAGTTTCTTCAAAACGCCATTGGTGTTGTTGACGTTAGCGCTGAAATGAACAGCTTTGATTTGGACAATAACAAAGTAAAATTTGATAAAATTCCAAGAGTTTAGCTTATCCTTACTGTAGATAAGGATTTAAATTGTCACCACTTCCCTGTACAAGTCGTTAGTGCGCGTACCAGTTGACCTTAAACATTTTTCAGGCGAGCTTAGCATGGAGAGTTTTGTCGTCACTACAGCGAAATGAGTCAGTGTTATCCGGGTAAGGCCGGCTTTTGAACCTGCCTCCGGAAGACTGGGGGCAGATAGAAGACAGGTAAAACTGCCTCGGAGGCAGCATGGAGACAGGGTGTAGGCAGGTAGAAGGCAGGTAAAACGGCCTGGGAGGCAGGTAGGAGGCAGGTGACCCTGCCTTTTATGTTAAAGCATAAACAGGTTAGGAGGCAAGTAGGAGGCAGGTAAAACTGCCTCGGAGGCAGGTGACCCTGCCTTTTATGTTGAAACATATACAGGTTAGGAGGCAGGTAGGAGGCAGCTAAAACTGCCTCGTAGGCAGGTAGGAGGGTGGAGGCAGGAAGGAGGCAGGTAGGAGGCAGGTAGGAGGCAGGTAGGAGGCAGCAAAATTTCGATGGAAGCAAGTAGAAAGCAAGTAAAAACCGTTTCTCCCAATTCAGGCACCCCATCTTTATCGGGAATTTAATAATACGCTTGAAATAATACGCTTGAAATTTACAAGATTTGAATATATTCACTTTTTATTTAGGTCGATGCTTTTCCCAATGAAATCCACAATCTCTCGCATAACTCTCAAAAAATTGAGCAGTCTGTTTGTTTGTCCGTCGGACTGCTCAATGTACTTTTAGCTTTATCGGCGTTTCTGGTCATTATCGTTATGACTTCCGTCATCTATTTTCTTCTAAAGCAAAACTCTTCTAACAAAACTATGTTAATTTAACATATTACTGTTTTACTTTAGGCTATATTGTTATTGTTTTTTGTATATTTTATATGTTTTCATGATTTTATATGCTCTAAGAAGTTTCACCAAATACTTTCACAACTAATTTTACCAATTCATAAAATTTTATGAATTAGCGCATCTTTAAAGGTTTAGTTGCTTTTTTACGAGTAAAATTAATTTCATAAAATATCTGTGTTTATAAAGCACAGCTTTCCAAAAATATCTTAGTTTTTCTGCTCCATTTCAAATTTACGATATTATAGCTAAAAATTTTTTACCAAACACAACAAAAACTCAAATTTTAAGGCCAAAATTTTCTGTTAATTTGCATGGAACACATTTACTACATTTTTATAATTATGAATCAGGCAAAATATATTCGTAGCCCCATCAAAGTTCTTAAATGACGTAAACGTGTTGCATGCAAAGTTTAAAGTAGCAATATCAAAAAGGATCAGAAAAATTAACATTATATTTTTAAAGGGACCAAAAAAATTAAGATATTTTTGGTGAAACTAAAAACAAGAGGAATTTCGTAAAATCGATTTTGCCTGCAAAAATTACTATCATCACACAAAAATCCTAACATTTAAAGGGCTCTAACTTTAAAAGGGTTATAAGACCAAGTTATTATAATATAAAAATATATTAATTGTTAATAATTTTCACTGCCTACTTTTGTACGTGTCTTTTTTATTAAAATTAAGCTTATTAAAGTTGTTGTTTTTAATAATAATAACTAAATTTGCATATTTATTAATCTAAATCTCAGGTATATTAACCGTAATTACCACGTTAATAAAACAACATTGTGGTAGATTTATTAATGTTATTATGTACTTTTACCCATGTTATGTTTTGCAAACAAATCCTATTTAATTAATAATTTCCAAAAATTAACAAAACTCTATATTTTGGCCTCCTAAGATTTTTCCCTTCAAAATATTATTAACATCAGTTTATCCTGTGGGTTTTAACTGCGAATAGTCATGTTCCACTGAGCTCCGGAGCAAGGCTCCGTTTTTTAAACTCCGGAGTAACCCCCGGAGCTCCGCCCTATTTTTGTTGTAATTTCATGAATAAATAAAGTATAATTTAATAGATGATTTTAAAAAAAATTTATTTTCAAAACTTATTAAAAACAATTAAAATAGTCATAAATATAAGCTAATTTAGAGCTTAAATAACGTTTTAATCACTTATTTTAGGGGCAGAGCTCCAGAGCTCCCTCCACTTTAAACGGGCAAAGCTCTGGGTATTCGACATTCAAGGGTAGAAACATCAATAAGTGCGAATCGGAGCCTTAATATATTGTTTTAAATCTCCGTTCTTTAATTACACAGTAGCATTTTTTGTACTAAAATTCCATTATTTACATTTTTGTAAAATTAAAATATGATTAATATTCTTTCTTTTAATGGAACTGTCCCATTTTGTCTCCGCAAAAAATCATTATAAATAAAAATCCCATTAAATTCTTAATCGATTTTGCCAATAAATTTTTATTTCATTGCAGTTTTAGATTTAGTTTGGTCATATGGTTTGTATAAAATCTTTACAACAGAATTCCTAGAGGCTTTTTAAAAAACTAAAGAGTAATTTAACGATTCGAATGGTTTGGCTGTATTATTATAATTGGGTTTGTTTATTGTAACTTTGTTCATCTTATGGTAAAAATTTGTTTACGTGTCGTGTCAGTAAAGTTTAAAAATAATTTTAAAAATATTTCAATTAGAAAATATTGCATTACAGACAAAACTAATTATTTAAATAATAAGTTTAATCAAGAATACATAACCAAAAATGTATCACTGTGTATTAACTTTCTTCCCTATCCGTGCATCACAAAGACAAAAATTTAAGCCCCCGGGGGGTCAAATTTGACCGCCGCCTTAAGACATCAAAAACCGCTAAAAAAGACACTTGTATTGATTAGAGAAAATAAATATAAAAACATACAAATATACATATATAAAAATAAATCCACAATGAGAAACCAGGAATAAAGATCTTTTATTAAAGTTTTAAAATTATTCACACAAAAAAATGCCTAAGTTAGTTATTTTGAAATAAACTTTACTTATTGGCATTCAATATTAACCTTTTATACAAACAAATATTTTAAGGATTGGAATTAGGCAAAAATATTGAGACTAAGATTTTAAAATACGTGTAAAATCAAATAAAATTAAAAGAAAAGAAACAAAAATAACGCTCGGTTAGAAAGGAATTTGAACCCTGGACCTGCAAAACAAAACATTCGCTCAAACCTCTGAGCTATCGCAGCTCGAGTCCCTAAACACTATTTATAAACTGTGCTTTTTCTCATAACATAATTTCTTCAAAGATGTTCGTTGTGTTCAAGCAAAGATATTCCTATTTTTATTACGTTTTTTGTGTAATAAAAAAATGTTAAAATAATTTTATTCTTCATAAAATTCCCAATAAATCTAGAGTATAGTATTTTCAAAAATTTTCTTATTTTGTGAACAGTTTAATTGAATTTTTTTAATTTTAGAAAGAAAATGATAAAGAATTTTATTTAAATATTCTATGAGCTACAATTTTATGTTTTTCTGCATGCGTGCGTGCGTGCCTGCGTGCCTGCGTGCGTGCGGGGACCTGGACAATTCTCTTCCTACAATATTCGCCCCCAGGACAATTCGCTTCCGGGACAATTCGCTCAATGGACAATTCTCTCCCCGCCCAATTCGCTCCGGGCATTTTTTATACACGCAATTTTTATTTTTATTACAACTTCTTCATTGAGGAGATTTCGCTACTTAGACAATTTGTTGGAAAAGTCGTTTCTTGGACAATTCGGTTCCCAGACATATCGCTCTCTTTACAATTCAATCGCTCCTTGTGAAGATAGTTTTTTAAAAAAATCAGTTTTTTAAAAAAATCAGTTTTTTAAAAAAATCTGTTTTTTAAAAAAATCAGTTTTTTAAAAAAATCGTAGATGGCCCGATTTGCTGTCATTATTTCTTATAGACACCTTGCACTGGAACTCGGTTTATACATGAAGTATGCAATATACATAAGCGTCACCATAATGGATAATTACCCTACTCCTACTTATCTTTTGTAGTATGCAGATCAACCGATCGAAATTTCGCGCGCTTTCTATCGTTTGATCTGCATACTACGGAAAGATAAGTAGGAGATACGGTAATTTCGCGCGCTTTCTATCGGCTGCTTTGCATACTACGAAAAGATAAGTAGGAGTACGGTAATTATCCATTATGGTGACACTTATGTATATTGCATACTTCATGTATAAACTGCGTTTCAGTGCAAGGTGCCTATAGCCGTAATTTTAAAAAAAGCATATTTTGTTTGAGACACTTCGATTCTACATTTTTTAATCGTTTCTATAACATTTTTTTCGCTGGATACAATTAAATGACAATTTTTTTGCAAAAAATTTGGCTGCAGATGTTATAAATTTTCCAAAAAACAAAACAATTCCCTTTCAGGATATCTCGCGGCCGCGGGCAAATTTTTTAATGAGTAGTACCTTTCCAATTTGGTCACTGAGAAAAAATAATTGTATATTAAAGTATTAAAAAATTTACGCAATGGTCAAGGAATTATTAAAAAGTTTTACATTTACAATTTGGAGCAAATAAGCTTGTTTTTTTAAAAAGGGTCTCTAATATAACGCGGTTTTTGGACGGATATTATTATGGTGTCCGGAAGAAATACTTTCTGCAAAATTTCTTCGGAAAAAATAGCTTCTTCAATAATTAATCGCCATTTTCAAAAAAAAAAATTTATTTTTTTAGGTTTTTTAGTTGAATTTTAAAGTTTAGGCTTCAAAAAACAAAGTTTTTTTTTGCTGTGAATTTAAAAGTGTTTCCAAAGATATTCTTCCCGATCCCGATCATATTATGCAGAATGTATTTTTTTAGCGCCATTATGGTGTCCGGAAAAAGAATTGGGGACAATTCGTTCCCGCCAATTCGCTCCCGGACAATTCGCTTCCGGGACAATTCGCTCCCGGGACAATTCGCTCCTGCACAATTCGCTCCCGGGACAATTCGCTCCCGGGACAATTCGCTCCCGAGACAATTCGTTCCCGGGAGTTTTTATAAACGCAAATATTATCAAACCAACTTCATTAGGGACAATTCGGTCCCGGGACAATTAGCTCCCAGAAGTTTTTATAAACGCAAATCTTATCAAACCTTAGGGACAATTCGCAACCTAGAGAATTCGCTCCCTGCCCAATTCGCTACCGGAATTTTTAATAAACTCGATTCTTTTAAAGTAATTCATTCAGACGAAATTAATGATTTTTTTTAGCTATTGTTTGTAAAAATGATGAGTAATTTATACAATGATTTGTTTGCAAGCGGGAAAAAATTAAGTTATATGTACCAAGAACAATCAATACCTAAGGATAATTTTGCAACCTTTAAAAATTTTTATTGTTCGTTTTGGCAATAGTTATGAACAATCACGACGGTTAATTCAATGTACACAAAGGTCTCGAGAAGAATTAAACGTAATTGGTGTATAACATTGGAACTAAAAAAATGAGCATAAAAAGTTTAGACAACTAACTATTTTGCTCTTTTTTCAACATTTTTCTAAAACAAGCGGCTGTCTATGTTTTTTACCCATGTTTATTAGTTAACCACCGTTATATACAAATTATTTCCGTTTTTTCCCAAGACCTTTGTGTACATTGAATTAATCGTCGTCATTGTTCAGAGCCAGTTTTTTCTGGGTAGCCAAAGTTAATGGCTCTCGCCTAAATTTCAGCCACTATGAAAAAAAGTTTAAACCTCCACTGATCTTGAAGTGTAACAGAAATTTTAAAATTTTGTACTGGAATAACAAAAATAGCTATCGTTCAGTTTTTAGACCGAATTTCGGGTCGATTGGAAAAATCAGAAAAACTTATCCAAAAAAAAATAAAAAAAAGGTGGCCGAAATTAAGTCAGCTACCCTATATTCCAAAAAATTTTCCACAAAAAATAAAAAAATAAGTTGTATTAAAATATAAACTAATTCTAGCAATAATCAAGAATTTATTAAAAAAACTTGTCATTAACAGTTTGTTGGTGCAAACGCAATTTGTTTTTTTTTTTTGAAACCTGTTTCAAAATGTTGAATTTCTTATTTACGGATATAAATAACTTTCAAAAAAATAAAATCCAATTTCCAGAAAGGCTTAACTTTTTTGTTTTAAATTCATACATTATTTTGTTTCAGCTTAACCTGAAGTAGACATATCAATAATAGATAATAATATCTTAATAAAAAGCAAAGCAAAAAACAAAATATCACACCATAACATATCACGCCATAATGTTTCACACATTTTGGGATAAACTTTATGTGAAAATCTTGAAAGCGATTGTGAAAGTTAAAAAATTTTTAAATTCTGTGGGTGAAGTTTTCATGTTTTACATGTTATATGAAATAATCTTTCCGAGTGCTTGAATACAGATTTGTATTGATTAAAATATTTGTTTTTTCATTATTGTTATAATTATTCTCTTTTTTATCAATTTCTTAAGGTTTTAATTCTTCGGTGCAGAAATAATATAAATAATTATAATTAATTTTCTAAATTTCCACCGTGTTATGTGCATGCATCAATTCGCCGCCGGGTTCATTGTCTGGCTCGGCAGCGCTCAGTTTTTTTTTAAATTTTTAATTTCAAAACATGTTTTAAATTATTTTATCTGCATTTTTAGGACTATTTTTTGAATTTAAAAAATGTTTCAAATAAAATTTGACCAAATATCTTCTGGTACTACTCTTTAATTATTTATGAAGTTAGCACAGAAATAAGCTGAAACTTTCGAGGGTTATTTCGGAGTTCTCAGGCTCGTCAACATCTTTACTATAATTCTTAGCTCAGGGAGAAATCGCCCTTTTTTTCTTGTTCTATTCTCAGAGCATTTTTCAAGTTTAGTTTTAATTAGCAATACAATGATGCTCCTAAATTTTTATACTTTCTTGTGTTTTATATTTAATAATTAATAAAATTAAAAAATACAGATAACCATAAATAAAAAACACGACAGTCAAAACCCTTCCATTTAAAAAAAATTGTTCAGTGTTAAAAATACAGATAACCATAAATAAAAAATATGTAATATTCTGATAACACCACTAATGTTTGTTTACATCGGAATGAAATCATAGTTTGCTTTTTAAAATCACTTTAATATGGTGCAAGTTGCCTGTTTTTGCAAACAAATGATTAAATAATAAAATAAAATAAAATTAAACTTAAATAAAATAAAATAATAAAATTGGTAAATGGATATAATAAACATTGTTTTTATAATTACAATATAATACACAAAAAACTAAACATACTTTTAAACTAGCAAATCAAGATTGATTTAATTTAAACTAACAATTTTATCATTAGTTTAGCTATTAGTTTTTTTCAAATCGAATTAAAACTGTTGTCTTATTTAAATGCATTCATATGATCTCATTGTTAATTTTAATGCGTTGTTTAAATTAAAATATTTTTAACGTTGCTTATGTGTCTTTTAAAGAAATTGTTTTGGTTAGTAATGAAATATAAAAAATTGTTAAATGGATATAATAAACATTGTTTTTATAATTACAATATAATACACAAAAACTAAGCATTCGGTTATGCTCATTTATTTTTAAGTGAGTCTAACAAAATATAGGTTAGTTTATATGAGAATTAAATCATTGTATAAATTACTCATCATTTTTACAAACAATAGCTAAAAAAATCATTAATTTCGTCTGAATGAATTACTTTAAAAGAATCGAGTTTATTAAAAATTCCGGTAAAGGTTTAATAAGATTTGCGTTTATAAAAACTTCTGGAAGCAAATTGTCCCGGGATCGAATTGTCCCTATTGAAGTTGGTTTGATAATAGTTGCGTTTATAAAAACTCCCAGGAGCGAATTGTCCGGGAGTAAATTGTCCCGGGAGCGAATTGTCCCGGGAGCGAATTGTGCAGGAGCGAATATTCCCGGAAGCGAATTGTCCCGGGAGCGAATTGTCCGGTAGCGAATTCGCGGGAGCGAATTGTCCCCAATTCTTTTTTTGGACACCATAATGGTGCTAAAAAAATACATTCTGCATAATATGATTGGGATCGGGAAGAATATCTTTTTCAGGGAGCGAATTGTCCCTAATGAAGTAGGTTTGATAAGATTTGCGTTTATAAAAACTTTTGGGAGCGAATTGTCCCTAATGAAGTTGGTTTGATAAGATTTGCGTTTATAAAAACTCCCGGGAGCGAATTGTCCCAGGAGCGAATTGTTCAGGGAGCGAATTGTCCCTAATGAAGTAGGTTTGATAAGATTTGCGTTTATAAAAACTTTTGGGAGCGAATTGTCCCGGGAGCAAATTGTCACTAATGAAGTTGGTTTGATAAGATTTGCGTTTATAAAAACTCTTGGAAGCAAATTGTCCCAGGAGCGAAGTGTCCCGGGAGCGAATTGTCCTGGGAGCGAATTGTCCTGGGAGCGAATTGTCCAGGAGCGAATTGTCCCGGGACCGAATCGTCCCTGGAGCGAATTGTCCGAGAGCGAACTGGCGGGAGCGAATTGTCCCGGTCCCCCGGAAAAAATACCTTCTGCAAAATATCTTCCGGAAAAAATGTCTTCTTTCAGCAGTAAATTATTCAGTATTATTAAAAACTTTTAAAGCTTTTTTTTAAATTTTTTTATGTCGTTTTAGCTTGCTTTTAAGGTTTCGCTTAGGCTTAGGAAAACAAAGTTTTCTTTAGTTGGGAATTTAAAAGTTTTTCAGAAGATATTCTTTCCAAAGATATTTTGCAGAATGTATTTTTTCCGGGCGCCTTATTAATAAAACTTTAAACAAAAAAAAAATTTTGTTTTAAATTAATATAACACTAAATCTTTTAGCTTGATGGAAAGGAGACACATCCATTGATATCAAATAAAATCAAAGCAAAAACATCAAAATTTAGTTGCTAAACACTAATTTTGGCATATGGTTGGGTTCATTTAACAATAGAAAATTTAACATTCATACGTAATGTAGTGTACATATAAAGAAGCGAAAGAGTTTTTATACATTTTTTGATTTTTTTAAAAAGAAAATTTTAGTTTCTAAACAGAAATACCAGAATTACAGCGAACAAAACACAACAAAACACAATAGTAAACAATAAATTTTTTTTTAAATGGCAGCTTGCATTTAATATTTTTCGGAATTAAAAATGAAAAACTAAACTCAAATTTAAAACATTAAGCCAGATATTCATTGCAAGAAAGCAAATTTTTCCCAAGAAAAGTAAGCTTTATAGAAATTACGCTTATAAAAAACCTTTCAAACTAGGAATGAAAAGGAAAAAAAAATACAAACGCGAGAAAATGAGTTGTGTAGGGAGCGAACTGTTCATATGAAGCGAATTATTGTCCAGGGAGACAATTATTTACAATCAACTGTTATGTAAAAATTGCGTTTATAAAAAATCCTGAGAGCTAATTATACAGGGAGCCAATTGTCCAGGTAGCGAAATGCCCAGGACCGAATTTTCCTGGAAGCGAATTGTCCCGGGAGCGAATTTTAAGGAGCAAATTGTCCCCATTTTGTGCATTCGTGCGTGCGTGCGTGTTTCGTGCATGCCTGCGTACGTGTGTGCGTACTTGTGTGCGTGCGCAGGTGCGTGCATGCGTGCGTGCGTACATGCATGTGTGTGTGCATGTGTGTGTGTGTGTGTGTGTGTGTGTGTGTGTGTGTGTGTGTGTGTGTGTGTGTGTGTGTGTGTGTGTGTGTGTGTGTGTGTGTGTGTGTGTGTGTGTGTGTGTGTGTGTGTGTGTGTGTGTGTGTGTGTGTGTGTGTGTGTGTGTGTGTGTGTGTGTGTGTGTTTGCGCAAATAAAACGCCAAGCATGTTTTAGCATAACCGGGGCTAACACCCACAGCAGCTATGGAAGCATTGCTTAATCTTGACCCTTGGATATTGTTATGAAAAGGGAGGCAATATCAGCCAGCTACAGGTTAGGTATAGCTTACCAATGGCAGACAAGAGGTATACAAATGGAGGGCACTCTTAAATCAAGCAGTTGGCATATAGAGAAATCCCAATGCTAAAGCTTGAGAGTGACCACATCGTGCGAGTTGTCAAGTTTAAAAGGAGCTTGTAAAGTTGAGCTTCTAGTTGTGGAGATTGGGACACTAACAAAAATGCTATTCAAATTCAGTCCGCTATGTGCTTTTCCAAATTGGCTCAAAAGCAGAAAAACATACTAGGGCACGAGTGCTGATATTGCTGATATATGAACTGCTGATAGAATGCTTCCTTACACAGTTGTTGATTCTACTACATTCAAATATGTGCTGATGAATCGCACCCCCAAACAAGATTAAGTGACAAAATAGTTTAAGATGAGAACGGGATAAGGGTTTATGTGAAAGCCTATCAGTATTGTAACAAAATGTTTTATGTTATGTTAATTAATTTAAGTATTTGGAGGTCTATTTTATGTTAAAATAACACTATTATTAATTATTTAAGAACTATATTACAAATATAATTAAACTACAAGTAACCAGATTCGATCCAGTAAAATATCCAATACGGCCAGATCGACTTTTGATCTGATCCAGCCAGATCTAAAGATCCCGATCTGGTCGGGCCCTATTAGTAAAACTAGTTAATCTCAAAATATACCATAGTTAATCAGGGGATTATCCCAGGGTTTACTAACACCGCGATCATCCCGCTTCGTGAATTCCGGCCCTGGTGAATTGGAATGCCACTGCTTGCCTTGGCTCAGTCGCAATTGATCAGCAGTTGCAAAATCCCATCATTGGTTGCAAATCACCAAGACCGGAATTCACAAAGTGGGGTATACACGGTGTATGTGTATCCGGTGTATACACCATGTAAAATACGGTATACTAGGGGGCTAGCACGGTTTTAACTTGTCCGGATTAACTAACACCGTGCTAGCCCCCAAATATACTGTAGTTTACACGGTGTATACACCGGATACACATACACAGTGTATACACCATGTATACCCCGCTTTGTCAATTCCGGCCCAGCAAGGTATCCCATCTTAAATCACTATCGACAGTTGCAAATCACCATCTTCTGATTTCAATTTACCAGTGACTTTCATCAGCTAATTTTCTTACTTCACCATCAAAGAATGGCTAACGCTAATTCCCATGGACCATGGACCAACATGGACCATGTTTATGAGGGGTGAAAGACTCACTTTAACAATACAAAACAATATAAAGTTGTTAGTGCACCTCAGGCTTAGGCTTAGGCTTAGGCCTAGCGTCAATCTAAGCCTAAGCCTAAGCCGTTTAAAAGTTAAAACTAACAACTTTATATTGTTTTGTATTGTTACAGTGAGTCTTTTACCCCTCATGGGCATGGTCCATGTTGGTCCATGGTCCATGGGAATTACCGTTTTTAATTTTTAATTGGCTAAAAAACTATTAAAGGTTTTGTTGATTTCGATGACGCCATCAACAACGGTTAACCGCGCAGTGACTTAACCCATTTAATATAAGGGAAAAAGCGCTCCGCGCTCTTCCCTGATTTTAGAGTTTTTTAATTTAAAAAGTATGTTTTTGTTTAGATATTTTGTTTTTTTGTGTAGAAAAAGTGTGGATTTTTTCTGGTTTCTTATGATTTTTACTGTTTTACAAAATATTAAATGAAAATACAAATAACTGAGTTTTTATTTAATATGTACACAAAATGTATCAATACTGCAAACAATGGGACTTTTGAAGCAATATTTTCAGTGCATTTTATAGAATATAATAGAATTAGTTTATTGCACAGGTTAAAATAATGGTAAAAGTGCAGTATAACACCTCCACAACGTTCACTAAAAGTTTTCACAAAAATATATGTTATTGATGGTGCCGCATCTGAATATTACCATGATAGTTGGCGCTAAATAGCCGTTCTCGAGATATTAAAGGGGGAGTTCAAAATCCCCTATACATACGAATTGCGATTTTTACCAATTTTTGACCAAGGTTTTAGAAGGAAGTTTTTGTAAAATATAGGTTTTTAAGGGCACATATTTAAACTTTGGACTTGTCCGCAGTTTTTTTTTTTTGTTTTGATTTAAACTTTATTGCAAACCCATGGACATCCCACTATGGACAGAAAACTACCCTCTTTCTATAAGATTCTAGGAAATTTAAACGCCAGCACTTGATCGCCGCGCACTTGATCGCCCAGAGACCGCCGCGCGTTTGATCGCCACAGCTCCTGTCACCCTTGTCAAAATCCATTGTTCTAAACAGAAGGAATCCCGTGCGCATCAAAGGACACCGCGCGCATAAAGGGACGCCCGCATTTATGTCTAATAACGGGCCCGCGCCTTTCTAATAACCCGCCCGCGCTGCATTTTTTAACTATATTCGCACCTTTATTTTGAAGCCCTGTTTTGCCGCTGCTCCTCCGACAACCTATCCCACGGAGCAAAACATATATGACGTGATCACAAATACTATATGACATTTTAAATCTTAAAAAATTCTGAGGTGGTTGCATTAAAGCAGACGTTAAAACTCGCCACCAGTGTAGTATAAACTCTCCAGCAAAAAAATAAAACTCCACCCAATATAATTTTAAAAAATTAAAATAAAATATCTAATCAATGCAATGTTATTTTGACAACAAAAATCTTTTATTACCAAAACAACATTGCTTTATTTAAAAGATCATTAAAAATCTAAAGTTTTCTAAGCCTAAGCGAAACCCAAAATCGAAAACAAAATTAATGGTTTGTGGTTTAATAAATAAAAAAGAGAAACTTATTACTGAGCCTAACCGAAACCTGAAAATCAAACTAAAATTTTTATAATAAATGTATATTTAAACTTAATAATTTGTTATTTGAAAAAACCGTTGTTTTTCCTAAACCTAAGCAAAAACTTAAAATCACACAAAAGTTTATCATGATAAATTTATATTTATTTAATGAATGGTTTGTTTTTTAATAAAGACTAAAACTTTAGTTTTTCCTAAGTTCAAGCGAAACCTTAAAACCATACTAAACTTTATTATGATAAATTCTTAATTAACGATGTGTTCTTGAAAATATTTTTTGTCACAAACAAAATTTTACGATAAAAATGATGTACACACAGACATTAACAGAATTGCGGCGAGTTCGTAATAGTTTTCGCGAGTTTCCACTCAGTCTGGTGCTGTGTTGATTTGCTGGAAGTAAACGAAAACAAAAAATTTGCATAAAATTTATACGCAATCCTGCGGCAATCAATTGCTCGGCGGTCTAATGCTCGGCGATCAAGTGTACGGCGATCAAATGTTGGCGGTCAAGTGCTCGGCGATCAAGTGCTAGCGATTAAATTTCCGGACACCTTCTATAAACATTGAAAAATCAATTTTAAAATTCTATTTAATGCAGCAATTGAAATTTTGCTTAAAAATATATGTTATTGATGGTGCCGAATTTGAATATCACCCCAATAATTAGCGTTTGATAGTCGTTCTCGAGATATTAAAGGAGGAATTCAAAATCCCCCAAATAAAACTGCGATTTTTACCGATTTTTGACCATAGTTTTAGAAAAATTTTTTCTAAGCCTAAGCCTAAGCAAAACCTAAGCCTAAGCCAAACCTAAGCCTGCCTTGGAAAAACCTAAGCTTAAGCGTAAGCCTAAGCAAAACCTAAACCTAAAGCCTAACAAAACCTAATAGGAAGAAAGGGGTGGGGATATTATTAAGAAGTACTAGCTTTAACCTAATA
>JASAMX010010260.1:0-18056 GCA_030248175.1 Microlaimidae sp. YZB2_3 | reverse complement strand
CTGAGAGTCCTTAAAATCCTGACGTGGTGCAAGAGGAAGAGCATTTTGATTTAAACACTATTATAAAATACAATAACTATATAGTTTATATTAAATAATAATAATTACGAGTTAAACTAAATTAAATTAAACAGTCGAGTAAATTATATAAACGATTTAGTTGACTGATTAAAACATTCTAAGATTAAACTCTTTGCGGATGATGCTAAGGTTTATCTTTACTTTTTTTTTTAATGATCAGATAACAGAATTAATATCATACTAAGCATAGTTTATGCATAGTTTAATTCTTCTGTTTTCATCATTTCATTGTGTTTATTTTTTCTCTTTTTCTATTTTTTTTTTCTTTTTTTTTTCATCAACAACATCAAATCTGCGACTTAATTGCCACTACTTACTTACTTACTTACTTTTCAGTGGAAGCCGAAGAAGCTAAGGAAACTTTACTTTAAGAAGATATAAATCGAATTTGGAATTGCTTACATGAGTGGCAGTTGCAGCTAGCTGCAGCAATATATGTGAGGTTCTTCATCTTGGTTTAAAGAAATTTTAGAAAATCGTTTGACTCTATTTTGGAGGACAAAATTCAATCAATAAAACTGTAATTAAAGACTTAGGTGTGTCTATCTAAAGATTTAAAGTTTTCTGAAGATTACCAAATCTTTGCTAAAAATTAACGTAACTTCAAAAGCACAACATTACTTAAAATATCACGTCACTTATATTTAGATAACATTCACTTTAAACTCAATAAAAAACTTTTTACGCGTTTATATTTTATATTTCGACTGTGACGACCCAACGTAGAAGCGAAAATAACCAGGCGCTAAAACATTTAAATAGCCAGATTTATTGAAAAATTTGGCCGACTCTGGAATTGAACCCGTAACCTCCAAAGTCTACTCTGTCGTCCTATCCATTACACAACAGGCCGGAAAATGAAAGGGATTAGATAATCGCCTTTTATTAACGCTTGTATTTTGAGTTTTCACGGAAGGGACACATACGTGGTATGTGTCACACCTTCCCACCAAGAGAAGAGCTACTCTCCGCCTCTTCGATTCAATCCGCACACCCCCATAAGCCCCAACAAGCCCGTCTATCTTTTGTAGAACGGGGGAAACACTGGTATAGATACCCGGAGGTGTGTATCAGCCACCAAATATGTGACGACCCAAAGTAGAAGCGAAAATAACCAGGCGTTGAAAAATTTAGACAATCAAATTTATTGAAAAATTCGGCCGATATAGGAATTGAACCCATAACTTCTTAAGTCGACTCTGGCGTGCTATCCATTACACCAGAGGCCGGACAATGAAAGGGAAAAGATAATCGCCTTTTATTGAGGCTTGTACCTTTAGTTTTCACGGAGGGGGCAAATACGCGGTATGTGTCACACGACCTAATGACGAATACCCTTGTTTGAAACCCTTATTTGATAAAAAATCAAAAGATTATTAAACGAGTTCAAGGAAATTTCAAACTAAGATTATTTAAACGTTAAAATTTAAGCTATGTTTCTTACGAAAATAGATTACAATTTTTTTAAAAATTTACACTTTGACTGAGCGACGTGACATTTTTGATCTTACTGACCTTACAAAATACTTCATAATAAAAAAATATTAACCCAAATAACTTTTTTCTTTCAATTCAAACCCTGCCACAATTAAAAGTACAAAAGTCTAGAATCAACTGTCGAAAGTTCTTTTAGTAACAGGGCAAAATGAAATTCGATTTCTGAAAATCATATCACCGCTAAATCACGAGTTTCAAAAATTTTAAAACATACCTTTTTATTGTCTATGTATCATATTTAAGCCTTAGGACCTGTATCTAATAAACTTTGTGACTTTGTATTTGTTACTATATGAGCGACTGTGATTGGTTCGCTTGGTGTGTGCAGTTCATTATGTAATGTTATTGTTTTTTACTATAATAAAATGATTTGATTTGATAAACTACTCTTCCCTAAATCATCTCAGAAGATCGGTTTCTATAATTGTATTATGCTAAACGCTAAACAGAGCCGAATATTCTAAGTAAATAACTAACTTATAGTGTTGGAAAAACGTAAAAGTGAAAAAAATAACTCATAAGTGTTCAAAAAATTACACTTGCTGTTCAAGGTAAAACTATGTTTAACTTTTCAACGTTAAATTTTTGAGCGAAAAAAATTAATTAAAAACTTGATTTTATTTTTAAAAAAGCAGGATTAAAGTTATCATGATGTATCTAAAGAAAGAATGTAGGATACTAACTAATACAATGTAGTTAGGCCTCATTAAGTCGTATACAACAACTATATTAACTTAAGTTAAAAAAACTCAAAAAACTCATTAAAACTTACTTGATTCAGACATTAAAATCTTTATTTGAAGATTAAACTTAAAAATTATAAATTAATTATGAAAATCTCTGTAATGTTCCAAGTTATGGCTTTCATTAATAGTATACGTCTTGTAGACACCACAAATATCTAAATAACTAATTTAAAATCAAAAAAAGATTTAATCTTTTAAGATTGATAATTTATCAATTTTGAACGGTTCTTTTAAAAAAACTTCCAAGAATATGAACACATTTTCGGCATGAATGTCGGAATTTTTTCAAGCGGCGCACATATTGTATAAAACGATTTTATAGCTTAATTTCATTTGACGAATAATGGCTCCTTTGGGAACTTTAATATTGAAGCTGGCGAAATTTAATAACTTTTTAGCAATGTCACTGATCATAAACAACAATTTATACAAAAGGAAAAGTTATAGAAATGTGAAATTTATACAAAAGGAAAAGTTATAGAAGGAATTTTTTTTTTAAATTCCATTCGAAACGAAAAAAACAGCAAATAAAAATTCTATTATTTATAAACATCAGAGCAGATACCAGCTATCGTTTTGGCTTTTGACGTCAACGGAGTTTTGTTTTTAGCAACATTTATTTTTAAAATTCTTAGAATGATTCGTTTTTAGAACCTTTTGTCCCTGAAATTTAATTAAACTTTTAATCCGTAGTATTCTTAAAGGTTTCCTAAATAAATGACAAAATATAAACTGAAACAAGCAAAATATAAACTAATTGCTAAACAAAACCTTAAGAAGACACTTGCAAAATTATCATGTTGAATTTTTTTACAATATTATGTAATACAAAAGAAAGAATTAAACACAAAAATAACCATGTAGGCTTTAAATCTAATTTATTTTTCAAATAACTCATTTAGGAGAAATTTTTTCTTGTATTATGGTATAATTTCCAAAGCTCCGGAGATCCGTATCTCCTTCCCTTTTTTGTATTATTTTTTATAAATAATTAAAAAATATACCATAAATATTTATTTTGTCAGAAAAATTTTTAAATTTTTTTTTAAAAACTTTTTAAAAACACTGAAAATATTATTGAAAATGCAAGTAAAATTTTTAGAACATATTTTGCGTTTAAAAAACTTTATATAGCTGATTTGAGGAGCTAAACTTCGATGACAGGAGCTCCGCTTTAAGCGGCCGAAGCTCCGGAGCATGATATTGGAGGATAGGAACTTCAGTAATCAGGACATTCGAGGACCAATTAAAATTGTGCGGCTATTACATTTTTAAACAAATTGGAACGTAGAGTTGTTTTTTTTAATTCCTAACTTTTCATAAAATATACAAAAATTTTTAATTGTTTTATTGTTAAATGGTCTATTCAATACTGCAAATCATCTAGGTCAGCAATAAGTTTGATTTTTCTATAAAACCAAGGAGAAATTAGGATTTCCTTGAGTCATTTTATTGCTTGTACGCTTTATGTAGTTTTGGCTTAACACCTTTAAGAATGCATAAGAGTAGAGAATGTCCGACTGTGTGTTAAACAGTTGTTCGAATTCTAGGTAGATTATTCCATAGTGTAGATTTTTTATCATGTAGAAATAAAAATTTGCGAACACAAAATTCCTAGATGAAGTTTTTCAACATACTACACTGTCGAATAATTCAAATTAGCCAAAATATTCCACATTTTAACATATAAATTCATTTATACGCCCAATGCAACAAAAAACCCAGTCCAGAATAGTTATCAACATTACGTGGAAAAAACCTCATTTGAGTACTGTATTATACGTTCACAGTTTTTTGCAGTTCGAAGTTTGCAAAGTAAAAAATTGTAAACGCAAAATGCATACAGCAAATTTTACTACATAATACAGTCGAATAATTTAAATTATTTGATGTTTTAACATGTAAAATAATTCATACGTTGCATTTAACAAAAAACGTTGAATATTTGACAACATTACGTGAAAAAAACATCATCAAAGATTTTTACATTTGCAGTTTCTCTGTTTGCGAATTCGCGTTTATCATGTAGAATATCTGCAGTATTACGTAGAAAAATTATCATGTAGACTATTCCACAAATTGCAGATTATTTCACAGGTCGCAGTAGAGTTTTTTACATAATAAAAAATCTACACCGTGGAACAATCTACTACCTATAATTTGAACAAATCTTTAATACACAGTCGGACATTCTCTTCTTTTATGCATTCTTGACACCTTTCACGCTTGTTACCACATCTTAACGCTTTGGTTTTACCGGTATTAAACTTTAAAATCGTCTAATGAAAATATTCAACAAGAGAATAATGGCAGCATTGTCCTTATTTTCAAATATCGTGCTCCAAAACTCCGGACCAGTCAAAACTGAAGATCCGGAGCTTCAAAGCTCGCCGCTTTTATAACTAAACTCGCGCTTCTTTTAAAACTTGAACATTTTACACGTCGGTACATCACACCTTTAAATTGTATTGAGTCATATTCTAGAAAATAACTATCTCTTCGTTTTTGTTTTCTGACGACCGTAATCACATCGTTCGAAATTGTATTGTGTTTTTCTTGAAATATTCTTTCCAGCGAAAACATTTCGACTTAGACTTTGACTAGCTTAGCTCCGAAGCTCCCTTCGATCTAAATGGCCGAAGTTTGATATTAGGGGGTAGAAAAATTACTAAACATAAATTCTATCAGGGTGAAAATAAATGTGTGGTAAAGTAACCACTCGTTTTTTTGAGAAAATATCACGTGCACCGAAACACATGACGCAATTTCTCGCTCCTGGGTTTATTGTTTATTTCTTTCTGGTGGAAAGCGGTTACGCCATTAATTTCAGCCTGGAAGACTTTATAGCTATAGTATGAACATTGCATTGTTTAGTTTTAAAGGCCAGGAAACTCGGCAATGAAGAATTGAAGATTTAGACGCCGATGAATATTCAGCGAAAATTCATAAATATCAATAAAAATTATATGGTTAGAGAATTTTGGGACCAAAAAATCTACTATAATAATAAGAAGACGAGGGCTTTAATTTCTTTTAAATTTCGGAAAAAAAATTTTACAACGATATTTAAAAATTTTTGATTTTTACGGCGCTAGGAAGTCTAAGTTTTGTCCAAGCCATCTTTTTGTTTTTTCTTACATTAAAACCCGCACGATATTCTGTATTGTTAAATCGCGTATTTTTAAAAAAATTTGAGTGAGACCCCGTATAGTTCGATGCGTATATTTTAGTTTTAGACAGATGTTCAGCGGAGCTTCTAAAAGCGGAGTTTTGGAAGAAACTTGAAGCTCCATACTAATTCTGCGCTATTACCGTAAATTATTATGAATTAATTTCATAAATTATGTTGTCATTTTTTTTTAAATTAAACTATTTCAAAACTTATTAAAAACGTTAAAAATTGCACTAAGATGCGGATAAAAAAATTTTAATTATAATACAGATTGTATTTTAATGTTAAATACAATAAGCAGCTCTACATGCCTGTGATATAAATGGCCGGAGCTCCGAAACAGTTTTTTAAGGGTAAGAATTTCGAAATACTTCTACGGCTATATCTTTTAAAATTTTTTAAAATAATTATAGTTTAAAACTATTAGAGATAATATATATAAAGCGACTTTCAATCGATGACGCTTCGAAAATTTTTTATCGTTAATGAACGTGAATATCTCCAAAATTTAGCTCCTTCTACTTTGTTTCCTACTACACAAAACATAATATAGCCACAAATCACAAATAGTACCCCCATTTTAGGGTCTTTAAAATTCTAAGGTGGCTAGAGTTCAATAAACTTAACAAAACCCCAGTTATAGTGGATTTACGATGATTTAGACAAGTTGTTCAACAGAATTAATTCCTAAATGTAAATTATGACTATAACAATAATGTAAAAAATAGCAAAAATAATTTCTTATGGTATTATATAAAAATAAAACTCTTAACGACAATAATTTTCATTATACTTTATACATACAATATTTTAGTTTATACAATATTTTATACAATTATACAATTTATACAATACTTTAACTTATACAAATCTATACAATATTTTAACTTCTTTTTATTTTCAATTATTAGATTAGTTATTGGGTTTTCGGTTGAGTTAGAAATAACAATATTACCGCCCACAAAAGTTAGCGGGAAATATATTAACTTTTTGATTGACAAATGATGTGCTATCGACTTCAATATTTACGCGTCAAGAAAACAGTTGCGAAAAAATAAACATTTTAATTTCTGCTCCGAGGTTTATTTTTGCATGGTGAATAGCATTCGTTTGCGTAAGTGCTAGTATGCTTCTTGTCGTAAATGTTCGATTAAGCTAACAACATTTTGTCACCTTTTACGTTGCAACATTTTAATAACAGATGAATTTTATCAGGGGGTGGTCAAGTAACCACTTGTTTTTTGAGAAAATATCAAATGTAGGTGTAGGAAACATCAGACGCCAGTTCATAAAGATTGTTTATGAACTGGCGTCTGATTGATTGAATATCACTTATTGGCACCTTGCACTGGAACTCGGTTTATACATGAAGTATGCAATATACATAAGCGTCACCATAATGGATAATTACCGTATCTCCTACTTATCTTTCGTAGTATGCAGATCAACGAACGAAAGGGCGCGAAATTTCGATCGGTTGATCTGCATACTACGAAAGATAAGTAGGAGATACGGTAATTATCCATTATGGTGACGCTTATGTATATTGCATGTTTCATGTATAAACCGAGTTCCAGTGCAAGGTTCCTATAATTTTTTTCTTTTTCTTGGCTTGCGGGTAAATTCGTCATTTCTTTTTGACGGAGAGCGGTTACGCCCTTGGATTCAGCCTGAAAGGCTTTGGCGCTTCTATTTTTAGTTTTAATTTAAACTTACCGTGCTTGCTCTCATTTAAAAGATGTAAAAAGAAATTGTGTGAATATTGTAATATTTAGGGAAGATTTATCCACAAACACATCAAATTTTTTGAAGTAAAATTAAAATTTTGGGCCGATGTCCTGCTGTGAAATACAAGTTTGTCGCAAATAAATAACTTTCACTAAAGTTAAAATCCTTCAGGCTGAAATTAAGGGCGTAACCGCTCGCCGTCAGGATAAAAAGAAGAATAAACGCGCGAGAATAAAAATAATACAAAAAGTTGGCAGGGATGATGTAACCAATTATTATTAAGTTGCGCCAGGTGTTTCCCTGCACGTGATATTTTCTCGGAGAACGAGTGGTTACGTTATTTTACCACCCTACTAATTTCACCCTGATAGAAGTCGTCTTTAGTTTTTTGATCAAGTATTAAAAATAACCGTACACCTGTTCAAAGAATTCCAGTGGCTTAACGTGATCAGTAATATATTACAGAAAAATCACACACACAAAAAATTTTGACTGCACAAAAAATAGCTTAAAACGATACCAAAAATACTTGTCATTTGGGGGTTTTTTTGTTGTTTTTTTTTTGTTTTTTTTTTTGTGTTTTTGTTTTTTTTGGTTTTTTGTGTTTTTGTTTTTGGTTTTTTTTGTTTTTTTTTTTTTTTTTTTTTTTTTGGGGGTTTTTTTTGTGGTCGTTGGGC
Source organism: Microlaimidae sp. YZB2_3 (assembly GCA_030248175.1). Taxonomy (NCBI): domain Eukaryota; kingdom Metazoa; phylum Nematoda; class Chromadorea; order Desmodorida; family Microlaimidae; species Microlaimidae sp. YZB2_3. Next base: position 10,155 of record JASAMX010010260.1, on the reverse strand, counting down.
TTTGGTTGTTTTTTCTCTGGGGGTTTGGTTTTTGCGTTTTGGGCGTGGTTTTGGTGGTTTTTTGGGGTTTTTGTTTTTTTTTTTGTGGTGTCTTGTGCTGTTCTTGCGCCTGGGCTTCTTTTGTTGCTGTTGGTGCTGTCGGGGTGGCCGTCTTCTTTAATTTTTTTTTTGTTTTTTCTATTATCTTGTTTCTTTTTCTTTTGTTTTTTTATTTATTATTTTGTGTTTTTATGTGTTTTAATTTTCTTAATATTTGTCCATTTTTTTGTTAAAAAATCATCTCAATTAATATGAAGTACGTATACTCTCTGTGGCTAGATGTGTAAAAGTTTAGGTCGGTTTTAATGTTATGCGTTTTAATTGCTATTAGTATTTTTTTTATTAATTTTAATAGCGAAAAAAACAGAAAAGAACGTGATTTTCGGTTCAAAACAGCGTAAAATACGAGGGTAACTACAAATGTCACAATGTATATTTTGGTCTTGCAGATTTTGGCTGGGCGTTCATTCACTAAATGTAAAGTGCTTTAATTCTAAACAAGGCCGGGAAAATCAAGGAAGAGGAGGGGAGGGGGGTAAAAAGTGATTGAATTATTTTATGGAACATCATAATAAATTGTGGTGTGTTAAGGAGAGTTTGTTAATATATGCCAATTTGTTTTTAAAGTTTTTTTATTTGATTTTTATACAAACTGCAATTAGATTTTAAAACTGGTGAAATTCAACGGGTGAAATTCAACCTTCAGAGATTTTTTGAACAATAAGGCCACTAAATTTTGTTTGTTTTTATATGGTTTCAGAATGTTATCAGGTACCTTTATACTAAAATAATTGCTTCTAGGTTTTATAGCTCTTTCTTGACGTTGCTTGCATTTATTTTTTAAAAGGAGCCACCGTGTCAGCCATACGGCTGACATAATTTTTGCCTTATTATTGACGCCGTCTGCTCTATTCGCATGCTTATGCTTTTATTTTGAAATTGGTTAATTCGAAAATTTTTCCCCAAAAAAATGCACCGGAGAGTTCTTTTTTAAACTATTCGTAGTTGATGGAAAGTTATTTTTAATAGCTCTAAACAATGGTCAAAAGTAAAACAATATTTACAATTCTTAAACTTTTGACAAAATTGGGTAAAAATGATTTATTTCATATTCACTGCGAGACCAGTGACTGATAATTTTGTTATGTTAGGTAGGTGAAAACGCAGCGGGTGGAAATTTTTTCATCAATGACATTATTTTCGTTGCAAGAACGGACCTACCTAGCATTACAAAAATTTGGGTCTGCGGTCCCGCTACGAAATCTGAATTCGTTATGATACCATTGATTTTTACCAATTTTTTTCGGAAACCGGATATTAAACAACTATATTAAAACAATTTCGAGTGTTTTTGTTAACTTTTGACCATTATTTAGAGGTATATTAAGCGTAACTAAGGTTTTTCATATGTAAATTTTTTTGGTTAATCAGAAAAAAAACATTTTGTGATGCTTAATTAAATACAAAAAGACCACTAAATATTTTCAAGTAGATGTTTTGTTTGTATATAGTATTTCCAGTTTCAAAAATAATACAAAAACATGCATTTAATTTGAGAGGAACTTTGTTTCGTGGTGGGACCGCCGACCCAATTTTTGTTATGCCAGGTAGGTTCATAAATCAACAAGTTTGAAATGTGAGCATACAGAAATCCCGTAATTAATAAATTTTTGAAGGATGCTAAATTAAAATAAAATTCTGTTCAATTTTTCGGGCATCGATTAAAACGCAAGTGGAAAATTTTTGTTTGTTTTTAGATAGATAAGATAAGATAAGATTTTTATTTTCTAGTAAATACATGCATAATTAATGTAGGTCAAATGGCAACCCAGTTGGGTTACACTAAACAAAAAAAGTTAAAACAAGTACGAATAACTAATACATAATAAATATGAAAAACAGAAGTCCTGGCTAACTAGAAAAGTATGACTAAAGGCTTTAATTATAAAGCTCTTGCTTAGTCATTATTAGGTTTATTAATCTTTATTTTGTAAAGATTTTTTAAAACTATGTAAAGATTTGGCGCTAACTTGACTCTGATTTAGGGAATTCCATTCATTTGGTACTCTGTTAAAAAAGCTATATTTTCTGCAGTTGACTCTGTAATGTTCAACTTTAATTTTTTTGAATGTCCTCTGGTGCAAATTGTGTTAAGCTTAAAATATTTGCTGGCTTTTAGACTGACATGGTTGTTTACACTTTTTGTATGTTTCGATGATATCTAAATTTTTTTTGCGTTTTTCCATCGTTTCAAGATTTAATATACTTAGTCTGTTTTCATAATCAGTGTCTTTCATATTTCACTTTTTAAAAACACGCATTGTAAAAGATCGTTGAACTTTTTTGAGAATATATATATATCTTTTTTCATGTATGGATTTCATACTGCACTTGCATACTTCATTGTAGAACGTACAAAACTTTTGTAAGCAGTAAGATATTTTTTATTGAATGAGATTTAAAACATCTAAAAATTAGGTTAACAAATTTCATAGTTTTACTAGCTATTTATTGACAATGTAATGAGATTTTAAGTCATCTGTTACATATACTCCCAGATCTTTTAAAGCATCTGTTTTGGGCAACTTCTTATTGTTTAAGTAATAATCCATTTCAGTAATATTTTTCTGTTTATTTATATTTAATACTTCACATTTATTTACAGACAGACCAAGCTGCCAATCACTAGCCTATTTGGCAATTCTATTCAGATCATCATCTTGTAATTTAAATCTATTGTTACTTCCATCATCAAAACTAGTGGAGACTTTTGCATCATCAGCAAATAGTCTGATTTCAGAGTTATGGACACATTCTGCAATATCATGGATGTATACTGAAAAAAAGGTCCTAAAACTGAACCCTGTGGTACCGAGCTTGTTACTGGGTATGAATTTTAAACAGTCATTTATTACTACTTTCATTTCTGTGTTAGTTAAAAACGCTTCTAACCATTTTAAAAGTTTACCAGAAACTCCATATTTATTTAATTTATACAAAAGCTTCTGATGCGATACTGCATCAAAAGCTTTTGCAAAGTCCAAGTACATCCACTGATTTTTTTTATTTTTAGCAGCTAAGGTCCAATCATTGTAAGAATCAAGAAGTTGTGTAACTGTTGAGCTTTTATCTTTAAAACCATGCTGAAGGCGAGATAATATATTAACAAAAAACATAGAAAGGTCACACTTTACTATTTGCTCCATGATCTACAGGAAAAACAAGTGAGATTGGATGATAATTATCTTTTGGACACTTAGAACATTTTTTGTGAATGGGAGTAGTAAAGGCAATTTTCCAATCATGTGGTACCTCACTTGTGTCAAATGATTTTTGAAAGAGGTTGAGCCAAAACTTTTGCTAAACGTTTCAAAAACAAGGCTGGTGTGCCATCTTGAGAGCGAGACAATTTATTTGGTAATCTTTTTAGAAATTTTGAAACATCCTCTACACCAAAGTTTATGTTTTCCAAAATGTGAACAATTTTTGGTTCAAATGGAGGAAGATTACCATTATCTCTAGCAAGAATGCATATGCATTCTTGTCTGTAGTGAACACAAAACTGAAATATTTTCCAAAATTTTTTTGCTTTCTCAGTATCTTCATCTACAAAAGAACCATCTTCAGACTGAATTGGAAGGATAGTTTCTTTTGTTTTAAGCTTTTTGTTTATATACTTAAAAAAGTACCCAAGGTTATTTGACTTAAGCACTTCTTCTAATTGTGCGTTAAACTTTTTAACACTTTCAGAATATTCTTTTGCAATTTTTTTGAAGTCATTTTTGAAATTTATATTTTCAGTTCTGAGCTTCCACAACCTCTTCTTTTTATTTTGAAGTTTAACAATATGTTTTGGATAACGGCATTTTTTTATTATGTTGTTTATATTTTTTTACTAATGGCACATGTAAAAAGATACAATCAGTGAGTTTTTTATAAAGCAATCCCATTATTCTTGAACTGTGTTAAGATATTTAAAGTTTAGATCCCAGTCTTGAGCAGCAAAAAGCATAGCAATACTTTTGTAGTCAGCATTTTTAAAATCAGGTACCAAAAAGTCAGTTTTAGTGTAAATATTCTCATTAAACAAATCTAAATTAATTTCACAACATATTACAGCATGATCTGAGTTACCAAAATTTGCCAAAAGTTGGACTTTATTAAAAATTTCTGGGACATTAGTTAAAACCAAGTCCAAGAAATTTTTACCTCCAGATGGCTTAAGAACAATTTGTGATAGACCTAATTCTAAAAATTTTGTGTAAAATTCAGCTACTCCTATTGATCATTTTGCTGACTGGCAGTAACCAAAATCTTTAGATTATTGGGTTAATAAAACCAAAAATATATCACATAAAAATAAAATAAAAATGTGTGACGTAATATATTGCTCGAATACAATTAATGCCCTTGCCCTAACTAGAATCCTCGGAAAAACGTAGATTTTTATGAAAAAAAGCTGTTCCTTCATTTTGTAAAAAATTGGGACTATTTTTAAGTTTTATTAGGCAAAAATTGTGTTGCAAAAAGCGTTAATTATTCCTTTTTACAAAACTAATAATTTATGAGCCAATTTGAAGTGGTGTCTTATAAAATGACCTAATTAGAGCATGCTCTTATTACGGTGCGCTTTAATTAGGGCCTTTACACGTTCTAAGTGAGACCAACTTTTCAGAAACAAGGCCCTATATAATTGACACATTTGAGTGCTGTAACAAAAACATGCTCTAATTAGAGCACGCTCTATTTAGGGCAACTTGTTTGTTTGTATAAAAATCCCGATCTCCCCATATAAAATGAGGATTGCTGTTCATATCATCTTGCACAATATTAGAACTTACTAATATAATAATATAATATAGTGAAGCATGATATGACTGGACAACCTTGTTAAAGGATTTAAGAAAAGGGCATGTTATAATTATTATTGTAAATACTGAAATTGTTCTGGATTGTCAGTCTTGAACATTTTGTTCGAGTGATTCTCTTGATTCATCGTTTGTTTCCCCACTTTTATTCGTCAAACCAATCAAATTCCACGCACTTATGCATTAGTATAGTTACAAAAGCCCTCACACCCTTTCCCTTGCCTTTTCCTTGGGCCACCCATAAGCTGTACCATTTTTCCTCCATGTAATATACACCCTCTAAATGACAGAATACCATTTATAATTTAAAATGAGTTTTACAAGTAGAGGGGATATAATTATATGACGAAAATTGCACTACGTGTGTTATGGGGAAAACCACGGGAAGGTTAACTCTCCTAGTACTAAGGGAGCCGTTGGGATTCTTACAATACGTAATATTCATGGCATGGCAACTGTTTGTAAGCTAATATATATATATTTTTAGATGATATTGGTAATGAACTTTTTGATAAAAAATTACATGCCAAATCATTATGTATTTAATACCCAGGAGGTGCGTATTTCCCCATTTAGGGCAGTTAATGCGTTTGACGAGTAAATAAAGTTACATTTTTTTACTTTTATATTTATGTTTATATATTTTTGATAAAACCACAGTCTGTGGCGTTTAGTGACCCTATATTGTCGCAATCGCAACACTATTTATTCGCAGCACGTTGTTCCATTTTTTAGCATAAAAACGTTATAATATTTTTAATATGCAAGACATAAGGACACAAACTTTATTATGATTAAAACTTTAAAGTAATATACAACACGTAATAATACAAATCTATATGATCTATAGAGCCACAATAACAATACATTGTTAAAAGTATTGCACAACACTTCAAAGACAATAATAATAATGGATAAAATGATAGGTTTATTTTAAAAGATATTTTTCAGCAAATTTGGTATGATGATCGTTTTTTGGAAGAAAAGGGGGTTGTTAAAGCTATATGTTAGTAATATTTTACCCCTCTAATATCATGCCTCAGAGCTCCGGGGCCATTCAATGTTTTATCACAATACTTTACTTAAATTTTTACAAACTTATTACTAAACACAGGATTTTCTGGATGGAGAATGATTATATATTGTGAAAAAATAAATTTATGATCGTCAAAAGTGCCAAAAAATTTTTCAAACAAAAACACGAAAATTTAAGGAATCCCCACCTTTTTTAAAACCACATTAGTTGCAATTAGTTTTAATTGGATTAAATATCATTCCAACCAATAGCAAGCTCCTGCAGAATAGTATAACATAACGTTTTTTAGCAAACGTATTTATCTACAGATTATGTTAGAAACTAATAAACACATTGCACAAAATCTTAAAACGCGCCCACAGTACCGTTGAACGTTTGTATAAATCGAAACAAGAGCAAGCACACTATAATATAGTGTGATTTAGAACTATATTATAGTTCTAAATCGTCCTCACTATAGGTGGGCAGGTGAGTTGGGGGAAGGGCTGGGCCTGGGTCGGGATTATATATTCGAAAACCAGGGACATACCGATAGCCCATTGATAAAATAGGTAATCGAGAAGTACACCTTTAAAAAATTCTTAGTACACCCCTGTATATTTATATAAAGGGTATATACCTTCGAAATCCGGGAGGCTGGCCACTTCTGACCTCACCAAACCACGGCGTAATGAGTCGGTATCACTATAAAATTCACATGACCGTTGATTTTGAGTGGGGGGGGGGTTAAACCCCCTTCTCAGAATTTGGAGGGTTAACCCCCTACAACCCTCCCCGTGCACATGTATGGTGAGATCTAATACCCAGAATTTGGGAATAGTTAACTTTCTCTCTCAGTGATTGTGTATAGCTTCGACTCATTATTTCGCACAAGCTACGAGAGAGATTAAATAATCCATAATAAAAAATAAGTTAATAATACTACTTCCAATTCTATAATTTACACGCGTAAGACTGGAATACTGAAAACGTTATTTGTTTAGCAATTTTTCTTGCTGCCCCTAAAACCATGCTGTGGCACTTCGCACATTTAAAACGCAAGGAGTTCCGTAACTAAACCGTTAAATTTGGCTAGTAACGTTCATTTTACTTAAAAGTTCGGTACGGAGTTAAGCTTTTTGTCTTCAATTTTGATAATTTTTTTGTGAAAACCTTACCCCTTCCCCCAATAGCCCACAAATTTTTTTAACAAAACATCTCCAGTAGTTCAGGGGTCGCATTCTGAAGAAACCCTTATATTTACCCCGATAAATCCATTTCAATGAAAAAAAAAAAATAAATATATATTGTAAATAAATAAACCTGCCGCATATGAGACAGAAAATGATTGCAATGAATTTTTTAAAATTTTTTTTCTCGCGCCGCAAAAAAACCTCGCGCAAAATAAAAAAATTAATCAATGCGCGTATTTCATTTTTTATTAAATTAATCCTACGGGAGAAAATATTTAACCACCTCTCGAGTTGTATAAATTATTATTCTTAAAACAATAGAAAAATTTAACCCGACTTTTACCCAGGTAAAATTGATTTTTCACTCGCATCCAAAAATTGAATTTTCACTTGATTCTTAAAGCACGTAAAAAAAGTTATTACCCTGGGGTAATTTTTAACCGCGCGTTAGAATGCGACCCCAGGACTTATAACCCCGCAAAAATGACGTTTTTCAACAATTTTGGACGTGAAAGACGGGTCAATGGGTTAAACTATTTAAGTTACAAATTAAGCACTCAAAGAAAGCGGCTACTTTCTACTTTAATTTGAAACGTTAATTTTTAAGATTGGTGCAGTATTTCTCGAGATATTGCGTTTCCTGTACAAAAAAACCCCGCAATTTTTTCGCTAAAAATACAAAATGACGGCAAAAATGTAGAGCAAACTTCATTAAATCACTGCCGTCATTTGTTTTTTTTAAACGAAAAAATAGCGGGTTTTTTGTACTAGAAACGCACTATCTAGAAAAATACTGCACCAATTTTAACAGTCAAGATATAAAATTAATGTAGAAAATAGCCGTTTTCTTTCAGGTCATAATTTGTAACTTAAATCGTTTCATTGAGCAATTTTTCACGTACAGAATTGTTGAAAAAACGCCATTTTTGGGGGGTCATAACATCTGAATCACAGGAGATATTTTGTTGAAAAAATTTTTGTGGGCTATTGGGGGAAGGGGTAAGGTTTTCAAAAAAAGTTATCACAGTCGAAGACAAAAAGTTTGACTCTGCACCGCACCTTTAAGTTTGATATGCGCAGATTTGTCACATTTTAATGTTCTAAACATGTTTAAAGAAATTTTTTGAACTCTTATTTTACCAAAAATAGAAATTATATTAAAAATTGTTTTCGAGTTATTCTTTTGCATGAAAACCACCAGTTTTATAATCTTCGAAAGTTTTGGAGCACCAGAAAAAGTGACCGGGTTTATTATTGTTGGTTTTATAAATAAATAAATACGGCTGGCTACGGCAAACCACAACAAATTCTCATCAGAATTTACACAATTAATGACTAGTTACTATGATTTGTAAAAAACACATGTAAACTTGGGAATGAATAGATTGATTTTACCTAAGCCACAGAAGAATAAAAATTAAATTCAAGTGTGCAGCCAAGTTAGTTCTACACTGAATTAATTTTCGACAAAATAAAGTTTCTATTTACGTTAAAAATTCTGTATGACTACCCAGGTGCACTGTTTTGTACAGACCTAATTGCCAAAATTTATAAAATTACCAGAATGCCCTGATCATCTGATAGAGAAGTCTTTGCAAAACATAACGTGTATAAGTAGGAGTCAGTTTTAGAAGTATTCCCTAATGGTATGTATATATCAAAAATCAAAAAAGCAGAGTAAATATGGACACGATAATATTAACACGATACATTAGTTTTATAAAACACTGACTGAACTTTAGAATTTCTTTAGTTTTTACAAAACGTTTTTTGAACAATATTTTTCATTAATACAAAGTAACATTTTTAAAAAGAAAATTAACTACTTATAAATAATAATTAGGGTAACTGACTTAATTTCGGCCACCTTTTTTTATTTTTTTGAATAAGTTTTTTCTGGCTTTTTCAATCAAGCCAAAATTTGGCCTAAAAATCAAACAATAGCTATATTTGTTATTCCAGTACAAATATTGAATATTTCTGTTACACTTAAAAATCAGTGAAGGTTTAAACTTTTTTTTTAAAGTGGCCGAAATTAAGGCGCGTGCCATTTATTTCGGCCACCTACAAAAAACTGGCCATAACTATTGCTTAAACGAACAATACAAATTTCTAAAGGTTGCAAATTTACCCTTAGGTATTGTTTTTGGTACATATAACTTTATTTTTCCCTTTTGCGAACTTTAATAGTTATTAGAAAGACTTTAAATAATTATGTCAAAACCTTAAAAAAACAAGTTTTAATTACTTGCATTTTTTGTTCAATTTTTATTTTTGGCTTAAAAACGTCAAAACAAAGTCAAACGAGCAAAAAAAATTCTTTATAAATACGGTAGTATAATGATATTTAAAAACAGCAAAAAACTACAGGTTCTTTCACCTAAATTTTAAGGTGGCCGAAATTTACGGAATCTTAAAATGCGCAGTTAGTTAAACGTATTGCGAAATAATTTTGAAGAAAATATCAAAACATGAAAATTAACAACTTTGAGCCTTAAATAAAAGATAATTTAAGGGTATATATTGCTTCGTTCTAAATTTGATGCAGTTTAAACACAAAGCAAAAATTAAGAAAATCATAAAAATTCACTTTTTGTATGAAAATGTTGATAATGCAGAATAACACAAATATAAAATTTGTGCAAAAACACTTTATTCAACATTCATCCAGTTACTTTTGTGCTAGTTCTTCTGTGCCTTAAAAATAAGCTAATTTTCTAACACCCTAAATTGGTGGCCGAAATTAAGGCGTGGCCGAAATTAAGTCAGTTACCCTACATTACCAAAAAGGAGTTAGTAATCAATCAATAGTAATCAATTTATCAAACCACCATTCTAATTGTTAAATTTATTGAACATTTATATGATAATAGAAGGAAAAATCCGCCTAGCTAACTGTACTTTAGTAGTAACCATTTTTCAAATGTCAAATGTAAAAAATACTGTTCAAAAATAAAAGTTAAATATAATTTATCCTGAATATCATTATAAATATTTCACAATACACAGCAATACGCACCAACTAAAGTATATGTACATA
>JASAMX010010259.1:0-37071 GCA_030248175.1 Microlaimidae sp. YZB2_3 | reverse complement strand
TATGGTGTCTCCATAAGATTCAGATATATACATAAAGTATTGATATGATTAGTTTCCAAGATTAAACATGTGCTCTTTTAAACAGAGCTTACTGTCTAAATCGGTTTTTTAAGGAACTTTTTTTACTGTCTAAAATGAGATAATGAGGTTCGGTCGCTGAAAATTTTAAAGTCTGTTGACATATATTTAGCGTGACTAAAAAATTTAACTAACAAAATTTCGTAACACAATTTATCGACCGCGTGAAAGTTTTATATAAAATAGATTTATATAAAATATAGATTTCATTCGGTTTTTTACGCCGTTTTTTATTGCGAAAGGTTTGCAAAAGGCTGGTCGACTTATTTTTTTAAAACCTATGAGTAATCCATTGCTCTACTTTTACCAGGCGCTTTTTTTAGGTCTAGCCTGGCTGGCTTGCTATCTCTTATCTGAATTTAGCTTTATTTATTTGCTCTTATTGCAGTTTAATAATTTGAGATAACCTAGATATACCTAGATGAAATTGCATTATGTCTGCCGGGTCATGTTTTTTAATGAATAAACGAAGTCGGTAGTTTTAATTTTTATTTGTGATTCACCTTTTTAATATTAGTTTTTTCTCCGTTTGACTTGAAAAGTTATTTTGTCGGGTATACTTTTATATCATATACTTCTTTTATGGTCACAGAAATTATGTAGGGAGGGACTAATCTTTGGTTTTAGATTTATTTATCCATAAGAGTGCAAGGTCGTGCCCAAGATTTTATCACGAGGCGGGGAAGTGGTCTGAAAGTTAAAACTAAAGGGGCATTTTTTTCTTGAAACATTTATATATATACTAAACTAAGTTTGAGAGTCCCCCATAGAAAAAATCTGGCTTGGCCAGATTTTATTTTTGAGAAATCGCACATCCAGTTTAAATTTTTCAAAGATCGCTGAAATGTTTTAATAACAAAAAAATTAGTGTTTTTCTTGTTGTAGTGCAGACCTGTGCACGGGGATGGAAATGGCAAATGCCCCCTCCCCCGCTTTATTGGAAGACCTCCCCAGCCTATTTCAATGCATTTTAAGCCATTTTTGACATATTTTTACTTTCATTTTGCTTTTCTTGTCCCTTTTTTCCTTTTTTTTTCTCTTTTTTTTTCTCCTCTGCTTGCCCCCCAAGTTTTATTGTTCTTCCCCCGTTTCAAACAAGTTGCCCCCATAGGTGAGAACGGTCAGGGAAGCTAGGGGGTGGTTACCCGGGGTAAATCGAATTTTGAATTCTAGGAGGGGGATCCCAGGGGGTCCGGACCCCCCTAGCTTTTTAGGGGGGTCGACCCGGGGTGCGAAATTTTGAAATCTAGAGGGGGGTCAGGTGGGGTCCGGTGTCCAAAGCAAAACAGTTTTAAACCATAATAACTTTAATAATAGTTCTTTTTATAGGATAATACTACATTTTATTGAATAAAAAGCGTTATTCTGGTATAAAAAGGGTGTAAAAGCATGAATATGTGATGAAAATTCACGTTTTTGGAAGAAAATTTAGTATAAAAAAAGTACCTAAAAATTTTCCGAGGGGGGAGGGGGGTCAGATTTCAAATTCTAGAAGGGGGTCAGGGGTAAAAAATTCGGAAATTTGGGGGGAGGGGACCCCCCTCTAGATTTTCGTCTAAGGGGGGGGTTCCAAAATTTCGAGGCTAGGGGGGTGGACGGACCCACCCCGCCCCCGCCCCTTTCTCACCTATGGTTGCCCCCCGTGCCCGTGCCCTGTTTTGGGATTGCCCCTCCCCCAATAAAACCCCAGGGGGCAGTGCACAGGTCTGATAGTGTTTTTCATTGATTTTTTTAACTAAAACTCAGATATTATGTATGAATTTTTTTGATATAAAAAAAAAAGTTGAAATGACATAAAAAATAAAAACATTGATAATTGGTTTTAATATGCAATTGTATATTGCATAATTTTTAACACAGGATGTGAAAAAGATAATATTCTGGAGTAAACACGAGAACAAATCTTCCCCTCTGTTTTATGAATTTTAAACAAGTTTTATGTTTGTTGTATGCTTTTAACACAAGGGAGAATAAAATACTCTAAGGGAAAGATTTGTTCTGTGGTAAACTAAAATAAATCTTCCGGGGTGGCGTGGGGCAGATATATTCTACAACACCGCTCTAAATTCAGTTTTTAAAAAATATTTTCAAATAGATACATACTCGTCTCGTTTTGTATACAGGTGTGGTGTTTATAACTGGTTAAATCAACTCATGTGTACTAAGAAATAAATATATACGTACGACTTACGAAATAAAAAGAAAATTCAAAGAACTTCGATTATGCGAATACGATTTCCGAGTAGTATTATACAAGTTCCGCACAGCATTCTTTTAGACATTGCTTAAATAATTCCTAAATATGATCAGACTTGGTTCAAAAAACTTCTTCTTAACTCACTAGATACTCGAATTTATCAATTTGAAATAAATTAGGAAACATAAAGATTCTAAACTATGAGTTTCGGATTATGATTTAAAATCTATAGGTAAGTGTTTTCAGTATGTGATAATTGTAAAGGAAAATTCAGTGGGGTATGGGTATCGCAATCTCATAATACCCCATTTTAACGTTTTTATTATATACTGGGTGGGACTCCCGAGACACCATGCATGCCTTCTCCGTATAACCAGTCTCCAGCCATAGGTTTTCATTCCATGGCTTTCAAGGTAAACAACATTTTTATTTTTAGAGCCTCGATAATGGTTTGGAACACAAAAAAATACAAACCTGTGCACCCCCCCCCGCCCCCGAGGTTTTATTGGGGTGGGGGCACGGGGGGCAACTTTTTTGAAAGGGGGGGCAAACAAGCAGGGGAGAAAGAAAAAAAGAAGGAAAAAGAGACAAAAAAGCGAAAATAAGGTAAAAATAGGTCTAAAATGGCTTAAAATGCATTGAAATAGGCTAAAAACAGCAAAAATTTCGCGATGATGGCGTCATAATAGGTAAAAAATGGCGCTATAATTTTTGGGTACTTTTTCATTTTTCTGGGGGGGGGGGACAAATCCTTCAATAAAGCGGGGGGAGGGCATTTTGAGACCGTGCACAGGTCTGAAAATAATTGTACAAATTTAGTCAAAGACCTGTGCACTGCCCCCCCCCCCCTCCGGGGTTTTATTGGAGGGGACTATTCCAAAACGGGGGGGCAACTTTTTTGAAAGGTGGGGGGGCAAGCAAGCAGGGGAGAAAGAAAAAAAGAAAGAAAAAGGGACAAAAAAGCGAAAATAAGGTAAAAATAGGTCTAAAATGGCTTAAAATGCATTGAAATAGGCTAAAAACAGCAAAAATTTCGCGATGATGGCGTCATAATAGGTAAAAAAAGGCGCTATAATTTTTGGGTACTTTTTCATTTTTCTGGGGGGGGGGGCAAATCCTCCAATAAAGCAAAAGGGCATTTTGAGACCGTGCACAGGTCTGAAAATAATTGTACAAATATAGTCAAAGACCTGTGCACTGCCTCCCCCCCTCCGGTGTTTTAATTGGAGGGGGCTATTCCAAAACGGGGGGGACTTTTTTGAAACAAGGGGGGCAATAAAACGGGAGGGGCAAGCAGGGTAGAAAGAAAAAAAGGAAGAAAAAGGAAAAAAGGGACAAAAAAAGCGAAAATAAGGTAAAAATAGGTCTAAAATAGCTTAAAATGCATAAAAACTGCAAAAATTTTGCGATGGTAGCGTCATAATAAGTAAAAAATGACGTCATAATTTTTGGATACTTTTTCATTTTTCCGCCGGGGGGGGGGCATTTTCAGCCGTGCACAGGTCTTTAGTCAACTAGTCCTATTGCAAAAAAACATATTTCAAAAGCTATTTAACTAAAAATGGGAACTCGGGAGCATTATATTATATATCTACTTGGTGGTAAGCAACGTCATTATTACATTTGTAATGTTGTGGTAACTGGTAACTCCACCATAGATAGGTTTCACCATTCAATTTTAACCAGACAGCAAACTTGTGTTGCAAGATTAACAGCAACAATACCTACAAGATTATTTGTTAACATTTTCTAAAAATTATCGTAATTAAGAGTGTTGACTCCCCGTGTCTCTCTATATGTATTTGGTCTTTCAGTTCGGCGAAGTTAAGTGCGCATTGTATTTTGTCTTTCCATGAATACATATATAATAGGTGAATGAATGGATAATCGGAATTCGAATCAATTTGGTTTATGGTTTCCATAGGTACTCTACATGCTACTATATACTATATTATATACGCGGCTGGTGCGTATCGGGGTGCTTAACACCAGCCGCCGGTTGGGCAAAACGATTCGACGCGCGCGAAATACTACACGCTGCCGCCGTACCGTAGGTACACAAGATCCGTAATGGAAGCCTGGTGGCCAGGTCCCCCCCCTCTCTCAGATCCGTTTGGTGCGGCAGGGATGACTCAGCGGCTGGCGGCACACGCCGTAAGTAATAAGCCGATAGTTCCTGCGGCTTACAATGTTAGCTCACGATTATTAACGAGCTTTCTTTCTCTCTCTCTCTCTCTCTCTTCCCTCTCGCCTTCCCCCGGAGCACATATTATTGCTAGGATCGACACAACATTTGCCATCTGTGGAAACGAAATGACGACGACGATTCGGCGATTGTCAATTAGGTAGTTGATTATCGATCAGTGAGGAAATATCGATTAATCTGCAAATAAGTTTTTATTGGATTACTACTTTGTGTCAATATCAGATTAGTATCTGTTTTGTTAAAACTTGGAGTACAACGACAACGATTTAGCGATTATCGATCGAATATATTGATTATGAGTTGATCACAATATCAATATTTTATAGCTAAATGGTTATTTTTAAAATTCGGAATGGAATGTTTAGCTTCAAAACGACTATCAATAATCAGGAGAGTACCAGGAATTCTTAGAGATATATACGGCAGTCACATCATCATCATCCACAATCTGATCCAATCGATTACTAATCAGCTGATTTTTAGCTTCTTATTGACTATCAATCTTATTACATTTGAATAGATTATAATTCAACCAATTCAATTTGCAAGCTCTCTATAACAAATTAGCTCAAACTGTTTTAAGACTAGGATTCATTTATTTTCATTTGTGTTTAAATGCAATCAAATAGCGGCTCGATCGAAAGTTACTGTGAACATTTCATTTTTAAAGCTTATCAAAAATGCAAAAAAAGAAGAAGGATTTTAAAATTTTTGAAGAAAACTATATAATATATATATATATATTATATATATAGTGAACAGTAGTAACAAACATTTATATAATATGCTTCTGAGCTATAATCCTGTGTTCGAAAATAATTGACAGACAATTATATATATAAGAAAATATTTTTGTTTTAAAATAAAACAAAAAGTGATTAAAACTTTTTTAGATTAAAATTTATAAAAGAGTTCAAAAATATAAATCGCGTCAGCGGCTTAATTTGTTATTGTTTTACCCTGGAAATTAAATTTCATAGCGGAAATAAAACAGACAATTATAGGCCACCACAGTCAGAAGTTAAATGAAATCATTTTAAAAGAGCTGTGTTCTCTTGTTATTTCTAAAAAAAGGCACTTGGTTCACATTAATGAAGTATCTATATTTAGCAACGATAAATTTAGAAAACTGCTACGAAGTGTATATATCTATTAATTCTTATTCTAGAATTGATGTTTCGCTTAACTAATATAAAATATTGTTGTTTACATTGAAAAGAAAAAAGAATTCAGCTTTCTGTTAGGTCAATATTTAATAACGACGCACAAACGTTTTTATGCGACTGGTCTACACTTTTTGTTTTAATTACGCCCCGGTCCAGGGTAAGGTCGCTGATTTCTCTTGCTCTGTTTTTAGAGCATTTTTGATACCAGTATATATATAGTTATTCGCTAACGAAGCTTTCTCTAGTTGGTTAGAGATCATAGATCAGGCGTCTATGTCTATCTTCTTCTACCCCGCCTCTTTTTGTCCTTATAGGGTGACGCTTATTGCGCTAGAGTGGTTCTGAATTTTTATCATATGTATAAATATATATATATATATATATATATCTACATGCTACTACATAGCAATGGCGCACACACACTAATAAAATATCGACATGGACTCGATTGGGAACACGAGCTTTACCGGCGACTGCTAATTCCGGAACTCAGAGCCGGGAGCCCGCTTTAGACTTTAGCCTAGCCTAGCTACTACTGTTAGCTGAAGCTCGTTGCGTTAGCGAAATATCTCCGTCCGGCTTTTCCTAGCTACTGAAATCCAAGTTCGCCTCTTTCCTGTGTGTGTGTGTGTCGCTCTTTTTCTCTCGCGTCCTTTCCTTTTTCCAGCAGAAGAAGAAAAGTTCGGTTCGCCTCATATAGAAAGCGACGACTGCCAGCATCTCTTCAATTCGCTGTTAAAACACGCTCGCGAGAAAAAAAATCCCGGTTAATATCATTAAATTACTACGAGCCGTTACGCGAGCCGTGCTCTAACAACGGACCGAGACAAGCTGTTAGCTGGTGACGAAAAACAACAGCAAAAACTAATTGCAGAAGATTTTTCTGGCGGATCGACGCTTTACTTGGTGTCCTATACGGACGAAGATGACAAGCCGAGGTCGAACAAAGCGGAGATATCTTGGCTTATAGTTACATATAAAAATATTAAATTTTTGTAACTTGCATTTCTATATATAGATTTTGAAAACGTGCAATTCTAGTTGAGCTGCTATCATTTATATACTACAAGCCGTTACACTACGCCATCAATTTTGTAATCTAAAAATAAAAAAATTAATGGAACTAATGGCGGTGGGTTTTGTGGAGCAATGGCTCACCAATCCTGATATAAATATGCTTAGAATATTATATTGAAAAAATGACTGCAGTGAAGTGGTATATGTATATTATTATATAGTTGAAAAAGTTAATCACGCAAAAAAACTTTTTGTTCCTTCAACGGTCAACCTCATCAGCGACCTTTTCGCAAAATATCTGAATGGTTTCATTGATAATGTGCTAAAAAAATTTATGGGACCTTGAATAAAAATTCAGAAGAAAAATTACGACATTAACTAAATTTTTTGACAAGATAAGCGACCAAAATAAGCGACCTTTTTTATTACAGTTCAAACAAAATGGTTTCTGAAATAATATTATTGTAGACTAGACTTTCGGCGTTAATTGTTCGGCGGTTTTTTGTGGTGGTTGATTAAGAAGCCTGTGAGAATAAGTGATGTTCGGTTAATTATCAATTCTTGCTTTTAAAAACGCCTAAAACAAACACCTCATTAATCTTAAAATGAAGAGAGAGGACGGAAGGCCGAAATTCGGATTGGACTTGGAAGGGCCGCCAAAAAAGCGAGCGGAAAGACCAGGTAGTTTATATATATATAGTGTGCAATATCGACATTTTATAATTTTTGATCACAAAAACGCGTCTTAAACGCTGGTAAACCCTTATTTATTAAGCCGGTATATAAAACTACTTTAATCTTGTATTTTATTTTTTGTTTTTGAGAATCGTATTAATACTGATCCGACACGACAAAAATGCGTTTTTCACGTGCTTCTAAATCACAAAATTTCAAATAGTACATATTCATATCGTGTGTGTAATGGTTGGTTCATACTTATATAAAAACGTCCTTTGGACAAAGTCCAAAGGACGATTTTACATACGTTTATACGCTGTGTTTGTCCTTTGGACTTTGTCCAAAGGGCGTTTTTACATAAGTATGAACCAATCCTAAATGAAACATTAACCACAACAAGGCGATATTGTTTTAAAATAAAATTCTTAAGTGTTTTAGTAAAAATTCAAAGAGCAAGCAAGCCTAAGCCAGCGAAATAAAAACTCCAACTCTTATGTTCAAGATTAATTTTAAAACATATATATCGTGCACTATCTACGTGCAGCAGAAAACTTTCGGAATGGTAATTCAAACTCTTAAACAAACCTATTCTTCTGCATAAAAAGTGGTAAAAAACTGGAAATTCGACTCGAGGTCGGATCTGTGTAAAAATCCTTCAGTGTGATTGACTTGTCGCGTGTGTTGTTTTGCGGTTTTTTGAGATCTTTCCAGTTCCTCCTTTGGTTGCTTCGCTGAGTCAGCGATTTGCGGGAGTTTTTCAGAACCAACTTCGATTTATAATTTATTTATATTTTATTTTTAAATTTATTATTTTATAATAAACTACTTAACTCAGCTAAAAACTATTCTCATTGCAATCTTTAAATTTTGTTGTTTTTTTTCGTGCGTGCTAATGATATAAAAATATTACACCGCTCAATTAATTATATACATTGAAAAAGGGTGTTCAGCCTCAAAAATAATTTTTGCTTGATTATTATGTGAGGTGGGGTGTGACGGTTTTTTGAGTATTTAATTACAACTGATTTTATGGCCGTACACAGTAGTTTTTGATAAAATATTTGTATTGTATTGTACCCATTGATTGAAGTGGTCATTACTCACTGTTGGTTGATCCCAGTACATTTAAATTTGTTTTAAACTTAATTTTTTCAAATAAGTCGATGCATTGTGTATTACGTCATCAACTTTGAAAGGCGACAAGATGGCGAATTCTGATAACTATCACCCGCTGTCCATATTTTAATAGCGGGTGGGTGTATCAAAGCTGATAAGAAATTGGATGGGTTAAGTGTCCTTATTTTGGCGCCAAGATGTCGCGCGTAGATTGCGGCCAAAGCCTTTATTTCTAGCTATTTACTAAATTTAAATGCTTTCACTAATTATTTATTTGATGTTTGCCATAATCCTTCTAAATTTATATCTTTTGAGTGATTGATGAAATATTTTTTCAGGACAGTTTTTTGTGTTGTTTTTTTTCATGTAACTTATGTTTGTATTATAAAACCAGAGATATTTAACATTCATTATTATGCTATTTAAGAAATAAGTGCCCGAGGAGGGAGGTTAAGCGTTAAGAAAGGGGTGAATATATCACGATCATATCGCCTTGCATGACGCCCTGTTTATGATTTTGACACGACTTGATTGATACCTTTAGCAGTCCTTCTGATTATTATCTTTACAGTATATAAATATAACTTAATTATAAAGATAATGATATCTTATCAATTCGTGAATCATGGTCTTTACCACACACACAAATCGTTTCAGGTGTTATCTGGGATAATGAAAGAAGCATCTCTCCCCAAAGGACTGACACGCAACGCAATGAAATCTATATTGAGTGAAAGCGTAGGGTATAGAGTGTTAAGTGTTTAACCGAAAAATAATGACCGCATATGTCCATTGTGTATCAACCGAGCGTTTTAGCTTATTATGACTCATGTAGCATACAAGCTAACATATACCTACTACAGTAGTCTTAAGGACCTAAGCCATTTGGGTTGAGTTTGTTCAATGGTAGATTATAGCAGGTAAACCTATAATATAAGTAAAATTATGTAAATTGTTTGTTAGCAAACAAAGGTAATCGTATTTTGATTTTCATATTAGTATTGAAAATTTAAATAAATTAATTTGTACTTTTTATTTCAAAAGTCAAAGTAATACCAAAAATATGATAAACATGATTAGACATGTGAACAACATCCGCATCCGTGAACATCCGCACTACTTTTGACATCCGCACCGGTGGATTTTTAAACTCACATCTGCGGAGCGGAATTATTTATTGCTTATTTTTACTTTTAAAATTACCTAATATGCATCTAATTTTTATCGATTTCTAATTCCCTCTTATTTTATAAAAGTTTTTAGGTGGGTGTTATAGCGATACCAAACGTAAAAATGCAATAAAAATTTTTTACCAAAAATAGCGTTTTTTTATCAAAAATTAGCGTTTTTCTATCTATTTTTCCTTTAAAATTGAAAATTGATAAAAAAAAAATGCTCTCCAAAAATAAAGCGATATGGTAATAATGCATTGAATAAAAATCCGAATATTTAAATTTTTGCTTTTCAAAATCCGCAACTGATGATGTCAATAAATGACACCCAGCACATCTATAAACATGATTAAATATAAACAAATTTGATCGTAAAACAATCTTGTTATATTTTTTTACACTTACGTGGCCTGACTCACACGATAAGCTTAAGATACCTGTTAAGGGTCGCATCGTAAGGTTAGCAGGTTAGTTAGGAATTATAGCACCACACCACAACCATAGGTGAGAAATCGAGGGGGGCGCAGGGTGGGGTCCACCCCCCTAGCCTCGAAATTTTGGGGGCCCCCTCTAGACGAAAATCTAGGGGGCCCCCCCACCCGCCTCCCCCCAAATTTCCGAATTTTTTACCCCTGACCCCCCTCTAGATTTTGAAATCTGACCCCCCCCCCCTCCCCTCTCGGGAAAATTTTAGGTACCTTTTTTATACTAAATTTTCTTCCAAAAACGTGAATTTTCATCACATATTCATGCTTTTACACTCTTTTTATACATGAATATGGCTTTTTATTCAATAAAATGTAGTATTATCCTATAAAAAGAACAATTATTAAAGTTATTATGGTTTAAAACTGTTTTGCTTTGGACACCGGACCCCACCTGACCCCCCTCTAGATTTCAAAATTTCGCACCCCGGGTCGACCCCCCCTAAAAAACTAGGGGGGGGGGTCCGGACCCCCCTGGGACCCCCCTCCTAGAATTCAAAATTCGATTTACCCCGGGTAACCACCCCCCCCCCTAGCTTCCCCGATCGTGCACACCTATGACCACAACACGTACCCTTCCTTGAAGTTGAAGTTACGGCACACATTCCAAACAAAATTTAGGCTCCCATCCCAGATATAAAAATACTGGTTTTTGGAGATGAAACACAAAAAAGTCGACAGCAAAGTTTTCTGAAATACTTTCTGTAAATATAAACGAAAAATAGCGAAAACACAATTTTAAAATAGTAACGTATTTATATACCTACTAATTTAGTTTTTTTAAAAAAAAAATGTTTAATGTATTTATGCTTTTCCCCCTCGACTTTTATTTTATTCATAATTCACTTCACAGCTTGTGTACTATTTGTTAGGCTATTTTTAGATTCGATTTGTGTACACACAAAGCATGTGTTGAGACCATAAATATGCGGTTTTTCAATATTCTTTTACATTTTTGGTTTTATATTGTCACTATACTTAATAAAAAGCTGAAAATGACTGAGCAAACAATAAAAATACGGACAAATGTTGTTAAGTGTAGCTAGAATGAAAATTTAATGTAATACTAAATTAAATTATTTTGTTGTGCAAAATGCAAAAAATGGTCTCTTTGAGTTAAAAATAAAATTTAGGATTTTGATCTTATATAAATTATTTTTTTTGTATTTTTGAGCCGCATCGCATTATTATTGTTTTGTGTGTTTTTTCTCATTTTTAGATCCATGCATATTTTAAATATATTTTCAGCAAAACAAAACGTGCGAAACTTAAACAAGAAAATAAATAAGAAAAACTCTTAACCCAATGCTTCTCTGTTGATAACCAGCTTAGCTGGCCGCTTCCAGGTCGTCATAGCCAGGCACGTATTATTATGCCCCTTTTATTATAAGCAAATACGCTGGCGCTTTTTATCCGCGAAATTATCGATTGAAATGGCGCTTCGGCGTAGAAAGAATATAACTAAAAGAATTCTGAGTCATACGTGCCTTGTTTTTGTATCAAAATAAGGGCTGCTGAATGTAGGGTAGGGTCGTGTTGATCCGTTTGAATATTCTTGTGAGTTTTAAAGTGTATTTGCTAAAGACTTATAATTATATAGTAGTATACATCTACAATTTGATTTTAATAAAAAAATATAGCGATAACTTTCTATTAGCGTATATTCGACTTAACTTTTTAAGCAACTTTGTATCGAAGCCCATTTTAGAGAACACCGCGTGTAACTGAACAAATAAAGATACAGCGAAATCTAAGATTTGCTAAATCTAACACCCAGCCACCCAGTGACGTTTTTTAATGCATTTTTAAATTCAGTACATGTCCTTCCACCTCAAATTTCTTAGTACAACCATATTATTATAGCGATGCATTTGCATTTAATCGGATTTTTGTGGGATGTTTGAAAAATTGGTGCCAAAAATTTTAAGAAGTGAGTAAAACTAATATTTTTTGTTTGGGTGGAATGAAAAAGCTGGGATAAGTTGGATTTTACAGTTGTTTCTCATTTTGATATCAATTTTCAGACGTTTGTGATTCAGCCATTCATCAACCTTGCATTGCGCGTGCATTTAGTCATCACCGGAGAGACCGACTTAAAGCTTTTATTCATATATCAATCCATCCTTCTTTTTTTCTCAGCTATTTTCATTTGCTGTATTGTATTTTAAAGCAATAATTAAAACTGCTATTTTCTGACAGTTTGTGCGTGTATTTTTAATTTTAAAGTAAGCTGCACGAAATATAATTATATAATATAGTTGTTAATTTGTCCTAATTGATTAAAATAATCCAGAGTTGTTTCTACTAACTTGGGTGTTACAAATTTAAGGTTAGGTAGGTAGGAATAATTTTGCGGGCAGTGTGTACGATTTTAAAAGTAAAAATCCTGAAAAAGGCTTTTTCAATTGGAAAGAAGCCCGGTAGGTATAGTGTATGGTACACTTCACAAATTATTTAAATAAGTATATTTTAGACTCAAGCAGTTTCCTTAATTTCTAGAAACCGCACACAAGAAGCGTATAAGGAAACAATGATATGTCTTAATAAATGTCTAATAGATATCAATATCAGGTGTAACAGCAACTGCACAATAGAAGTGTACAAAAAACAATGAATGTCTTAATAAATGTGTATATTTCAGGTGGTTTCCTGGATTTTCAACAGCGGTACCCTGAGTTGTGTGAAGGTGCCGTGCCGGTTGGAGGGATGCCGGCCACGCCGGGGCGAGGGAACCCCGGCAAGTTGTCGCTGACGAGTTTGTCCCAGCCCTGCCTCCCGGTGTCCAACCAGGGACCCACGCGGATACTCCCCTTCCTCTACCTGGGCTCTCAGCAGGACGCCATGGACGAGGAAACGCTTAAAGTATTTATTTATAAATATATTTACTAATTTATTCATTTGATATATTTAGTAAGAGCCACTTTTGGTTGATGTTTCAAAAATGCGACGCCTTATAAATAGTTAAAAAGCTAGTTATTAAGTAAGTCAACGTATTATTATTGTACATAGGAGCAAAGTAGCACGTCAATGAACGAAATATATACTAAGTGAGGCTGGAAATTACAAGTTCAAGTATTGTTTGTATAACCCATTTTCTAGTCAAAAAGTTTAAAATTTGTATATTGTTTCGCATTTTTTCGTGAAAAACAAGATTTATTCACCCTGGTATTTCCCTACATAATGGTTGAAAGTATATACGCTTTCAATCTCCGGTTTTTTAAATTTTTTTCCCGATAGTTTTCCAAACGGTTACAGTACAGGGTAGCCATAAACAAACGCGCAATAGTTAGTTGGACGTAGGAATTGCAGGTTGGGTGGGTGGAGGAAAATGAAAATAAAATATGGAAGATAAGTGGCTATTTGAAAAGTTTTTTTTGTACTTTCTGAACTAATATAATAATAAAAAATATATATAGACCCCAAGTCGCTTTGGAATTGTTTTTTTCGCTTTTTATCAATTTAATAACAAAACATGCGGTATATCATGAAGGCTCCGTTTAGAGCTCCCAAAAAATGCTGGTTGAATAAAAAAATGTAACCGAAAATTCTACAATTCTCTTAATATTTTATCCATTATTTAAAAAAAATTAGGAATTCAACATTAGTGGAGAAGCTGTAAATAGGTCTCACTTTCTTAATCAATTGAACCGTTTAAAATTTTCAAATACGCAATAAAATTGTACAAAATACGACTGTTAAAAATAAAGATTAGGAGAAAATTGAACATTCCAAAATATTTTTAAAATTATTTCGTAATGTTTTTAGAAATTCGGCATTCAGTACGTGCTGAATCTTAGCATCAGCTGCCCGCGACCGGAATTTTTAGCTGACGACCAGTTTTTCCGAATCGCCGTCAACGACTCCTACACGGAGAAACTCCTGCCCCATTTCGAAGAAGCCTTTCATTTTCTGGGTGAGCATTAATAAACCTATATACAGACCTGTGCACGGTCTGGAAATGCCTCCCCCCCCCGTTTTATTGGAAGATTTGCCCCCCCAGTTTTATTGCCCCTCCCCGCCAAAAAATGAAAAAGTACCCTAAAATTATGACGTCATTTTTTTTAACCTATGATGACGCCATCATCGCGAATTTTTCGCAGTTTTGAGCCTATTTCAATGTATTTTAAGCCCCTATTTTTACCTTATTTTCGCTTTTTTTTCTCCCTTTTTTCCCTTTTCCCTTCTTTTTTCCCCTTTTTTTCTCTTTTTTTTCTTTCCCTCCTGCTTGCCCCCCCGTTTCAAAAACCTTGCCCCCCGTGCCCCCCCCCCCCGATAAACTACCGGGGAGGCGGCTTGCACAGGTCTGTATGTATACTATATATATATATAATATGCGTTTTTTTACTAATTTATTTTACTTAAGCCGCATACGCAATGCTCAAAAATCAGTTATAGCATAACTAAACAAAATACTGCGGAATAACAATTTGATTATAATATTGGTAGTGTAGATTGACTGGATCTTTTAAGCTTTTGTACGCCAAACGAGCGTTTTGTCACTGCGCCAAGACTTCGACATAAATATACATTGAACTATTAAGAACGTTATTTATATAATAAAAACGCAGTAGCTCCGGAGCTTATCACTAATGTAAACTGATTGTGTAAAAACTAATATTTTAGACAAAGTGCGTGAAGCGAACGCTTGCGTATTGGTTCACTGCCTGGCGGGGATCTCGCGGAGTCCCACCATGGCCATCGCCTACATCATGCGCCACCTCCACATGACTTCCGAAGAGGCCTACCGGTAAGCATTATCTACTTATTCTTTTATTTTTATTTATTTTTAGAACCATATTTTATACCCCTATCTATGTTGAGAGCCCTCTTAAAGGCAATCACTCGAAAATGATTTTTATAACGGTTTTTATAAAGGACAGTGGGGCGATAAAAAAAAATAAAAAACAAAACAACTGGGCTACCAACAGCGGGCTCTTTCGTGTTAGGCGCGCGGGCAAAAATCTTGGCTTCTCTCCTAAGACGGACAAAAAATAAACTCGGTTCCAGCTTATCTTTTTTAAGATTGAATTTAGTTTGCATTATTGCTAATACGAATAAGGACTTTTTAATAAAATTAAAGACTGTGTAAAAATCGGTTGTTTGAACTATTGATATTGTACGTTTAAGTTCATTACTTTTCTTTGTGTTAACATTGAAAAAACTTTTTATAATTTATTCTGTTCCGAAAAATGCAAATGCGACGAATGGTTAAGTTTTTGCCGACGCACGTTTTTTTTCTTTTTGTAGTACAGAATTATATTAAACTTGGTTAAATAAGCTTAAAAGGGTTGAATGAAGCTTCGAATTTTATTCGGTTTGAATGACTGAAGCTTAGAAGCATGATCTTCGATTTGAAGTTAGGAAAATCGCTAGGGTTTATAAAACAAACGAATAGACTGGGAAATGAGACCAGACCATTAAATTTTAAGTTAGACTTAGGCTTCAAATAATAGGCAAGCTTTTTAAAAATCTGTGTTCTCAAATCATATAGTTATTTTTACTAAGCCCTGCCTTTTTTATGCTAAATTTTAGATTAGGTTCGTGAAAGCAGTTTTTATTTTTACATTTATTTGTTGTGTGTTTTAGATACATCAAAGAGAAGCGGCCGTCTATTTCGCCCAACTTTAACTTCTTAGGCCAGCTGTTGGAATACGAAAAGCGGCTGTCGGCCCGGCGCCAACGGGATATTTCCGAACAGCTCCGGTGCTCCATGCGGAAAGTGCTGGTGCCACAGACCCTGAGAGGGCCCAAGGGCCCCCGCGTCCCCGGTTCCGCGGGGGTCACATCTCAAGAGACCCCGCCGCGCTTTTTCTACGACTCGGCCGCCGTCGGACGCGCGTCTGAAGACGGAACGACGGAGGGAGGTACGGGACCAAAGTCCGCCCGGCTGGAAAGATCCGACTCGGCCATGCGACTGGCCGCGGACGGACCGTTAATGAAGAGGAGTTTCAGCTGCCCGGTAAAAGTTGGCAGGGCCGCGTCAGGCCGGGCCGCCCGCGAACAGCCGACACTGGACCCGGTGGAACAGGAACGGCAAGAGCTGGAGCGCCCCGGCGCCTGGCCCTCCTCGCCCAGCTCGGTGCTGAACACTAACGGTAAGCGTGGAATGCGACCCGCGCAGTTGCAGGGGACGACGCGGAGCGCCGCAGCCGTGTCCGCCAAGGTCATAGCCACTACAGCTGCCGCGGCAGCCTCGGCCACTGTGGTGACGTGGCCGCAACAACAAGGAACCGCCACCCCCGCGGTCGCTCCGGAAAGACCCCGCGGGCTCGGGAACTTCGGAAATCTGAAAAGTCGAAAGGGGTTAAACATTCCCAAGCCTGTGGAGGAAGATTTGCCGTCCCCGAGTGCGGAACTGTGTCCTCGGCTCTCCGGAGCCTCTCTGGGCTTTCCACCCGTCGCCGCAACTGTAATTACCACACCAGAGGAATACTGGAAGCAATCGAACGCGGAAACGAGGGCCGAAATCGCTACTACAACCGCTTCGTGTGCTATTATCTTACCAAAAGTACAAATCCCCACTGCTACGAATACTACTCAGGAGATGGAGCCCTGGGCGGGTCTGACCTACGGTCTCGGTACCTGCGTCTCCAACCCGTTCTTTCTGGTCGGAGCGGCGGCCGCCCATTGTTCCACTGCGCCGAGCCCCGGAGCTTCAAGCGGTCGGGGCACGGCTCGGGAGGACGATTTGTCCTCAAGCGCGGCGTCCAGTCTGGCCGCACCCGTTGCCGCTACTACAACCAGCATCGAAATAAGCGCGAAAGTGCCCGACGACGAGGAACCGATGGACGAGAGCGGACCCGCGTCTGGGTCGACGAGGAGAGTTCCAGAGCTATCCGGTTCCACAGGATTTCCGGAGCTATCCGGGTCGTCACAGCCGCCGGTGATACAGAAGCAGCCGCTGTCTTGCGAAAATCCGTTTTTCCGCAGCATTTGGGCGACTAGCGGGAAGCGACGGCAACCGCAATCACTGTCTACCGCGAATACGACGACTGGGAGCGTCGCAACCATCACGCGAGAGGACGGAAGTGAAGAAAAAGAGACCAGCACGGAGCTCCGAAGAGACAAGAAGTTGAAAACGGGGGGCGGGGGTCCCGGTGGGAGTCTGGGACGCAAACTGTCCGCCCTTTGGAAGAGAGCCCAAGCGGCGCCAATATTTCAGGGCCCCGCCGCGGCCCTCGCCGTGCCTTCCACTCGCTACCTGTTCACGCCCGGGAGCCGAGCCCAACTCCTGAGGGCCAAGCACAGCTCCGGCGGCTCCGTAGATCCGGCCGTGATGAGATCGTCGACCAACGGGAGTCTTTTTGATGTAAGGGGACGAAGGGATCTGGCCCCGGGCCGACCCGAGAGCCAAACGGCCCCCGAGAGAGGCAGTCCGACCAAGTCGAAATCGGAAAGCGCCCTGCTGTACGCCCTGTGCGCGGACGAACTGAACAGTCCGGAGTCGGGATTCGGGGAGGTCCAGATAGGGGCGGAGGGAGCCGTGGCCGCTGCGACCCTACCGCCTTCCTACGGACATCACCGCTCGGCGGCCAGGGGAGACCCTGAAAGGGAGAGCATAGGATCGGCGTCCAGTTTGGAGATAGCGGTCAACTGACGGGCTGGAAAATTGCGATTGCAGTTCGACTAACAGACTGAAAAGTGCAGTCAAAGTGCGAATTACAGGAAAAATGAGAACTATCGACGACACACGAATCGCGAAAACTGCGATTGGAATGTCGCGAAAAAGGAGCGTTTTCAAACGGCGAATAACTACAGAATAGACCGAATTGGAATAAAAAAAGGAAGTTACACCTGCTTGTTCGGATACTAACGCTTGTTGTACGGGCATGGTCTAATCTGGAAACAACCATCACACCACACATATGCTAAGTGAAAATACTTTTTTACTAGGCGAACACTAATCGGACACGAATGAAATTACTAACGAACGGTATACGGTACACCGTTTAGTAAAAACGAACAGTATCTCTTCAGAGCAAACGAAGCGGTCGTGTACTTACTTAATATAAAAGAGAAAAAAAGATATAATAGGGAGGTTGCACTGGAAATGTTTTAGACACTTACCTTGTGCTACATGGCTTACTTACTATACAGAAGCTAGTGTAATGTCTGCAGTTTTTTATATGCAAATTATTTAGTTAATTTACTAAACAAGCGTATGACATTACATTTGTGTGATGTACTTTTGTGTTTATAATTATTTTCCAAGGCAACGTGCCTATATTAAATATAATTTATTTTTGTTTTTATCGTTCGTGCACAGTTTTCGTAGTGATGATGGTGTGTTGCTCCAAGTGTTTAACTAACAAAAGACAACTGGCCTTTTTCAGTTTTAATAAATATAACTGGGAACAACTGTGATTTCTTTTATTTGATTTTAATATAATCTTGTAATATAGTGCATTTGAAGCGAATACTGTACAGTTGTTTTGTTGGACTTAAATAGAGTGAATTTTTTATATTTGAATTTTCATTGTTTTTAAGGGTTAAAAACATAATGTAAGTGAACCTTGGATTTAAAGAAAAATGATGCTTCAAAACGTGATGGAGTATTTATACATACTATAGAAACACCAACAGGGATTAAAGCAAGAAATTTATTGTTTTTTTATGTGTAACCATTTGTGCTGAGCGACAGTGAAAATATTTGGCAAAAAAGAACTCTATACGAATTACGAACTTTGTTGCGTGAATGATTGATTTTATGTTAATGTAAAAAGCATGCCAAAGAAATTCATTCCTTTTCATTATAATTATGTACATAGAACTTTTTAATTAAAAATTGTACATAATGATCGTGCTAGCGTTTGCTAATAATACAAATTAAAAAAAAAACAAATGCTCGCAATCTCTAAATTTATCAGGTGATTCAGAAATAAAAAATAATCAAAGATTTCAAGGAAAAAAAATGAATTATTCGTTACCACATTCAAATAGTTCTTTCATTGTTGTTCTGACAAACATTAACAATCATTTCGTATTTAAAGCATTCGCTGGCTCAATTAACTAAATTATAATTTTTGCGTTTAAATGTAAGTAATTTTTTTATTGTTTGTGAATGTAGTTATTTTAAGAAAATATGTGAATGTTTGTTTGTTATTTTTATTAGTAAATTTTAAAGTTTAATTATAAAACATAGTAGTACTGTACTTACTTAAATTGAAGCTACATTAATAACAGCTTTTACGTTACTATAGTAATAGAAGTATTTTAAAGTAATAATAGACCGATCTCTTTTAAGAAATTCACCTTCTCAAAAATCCAAGAATCAATACATCACTATGTTGATCTCGCTTCCGAGTTTTGAAAAGAAAATTCCCAAGAAAATCGTAAGTTAGATGCGTGTCTTTGAAGCGCTACAGAGGAAATTTAATTTTTATAAATCCGTAAGAAATTTTATTAAAAAATAACAAGCATACTGCAAAACACATTGAAATATTAAATATAATATTCTAAAAATTTCATTCGTTAAAATACAAAATGGTTTTAAAATTGCATTAATATTGCACAAATTACTGAGACCCATAGATATGATTTCTTTTCGAGACTCAGGACTAAAATTAACATAGAAATATATTGATTTTTGGATTTTTGAGAGATTTTTTTAAGAGGGGATGGATCTCTCTATACTATAAATACTTCTTAAAACATTGAAAAAAAAAACTTATAAGCAAAACAAGATTTAAAAACGTTTTAAATACCCCAAAAAAAAATTTAAGAAGGAATAACTCTGAGTTATAGCACTAAAAATAAAAGGTTCGATTTTCGTTTATTCGGAAAGGTGTAACACAAAATGATGTTCATCAGCTGACATGTTATAACCAGTGACATCTATATCCTCGAGAGTTATTGTCAAAGTATGTTTTTGTTCTTTAACTGTATGATAAACCTAAATTATGCCACACTAAACGGACCTAAATCCGGCGGAATTTGTCTTAATGCCTGATCAACTTTAACAGGCAAATTATTCCATTTTATTTGATTCAGAGAATTTGTTTGCATATCATTAAAAAATTTGCATGCGTTACAGTAATTTCTGTATGTATGATCTCGTAGTATGTGGAACACTTGACTTGTTCCACAGCTTTAGTGCAACCTGACAATACGTAAATGCATACAGGTACAACAAAAATTAAATTTGCGTCCAGTATCAATAAATGAATACCAAGGTTTGCTTAAAGTATACCAATTAATTAACGTATAAAACTCGCATTTTTGAATATAACAGCCAGGATTTTTTATCGGCAAAAACGATTGAATTTACCACTCGAGCTATTTATTATGTTTTTGATTATCCTATCCTTACTTATTTTTCACGTAAAAACTAAGGATTAAGAATTAACGATTAATACTAGGTCAAGGATATACGAGATTCAAATCTGAAAAATGGATTTGCAACTGTTGAATTCTTTTAATTTTTGACTGGAAAACAGCGCCAGAACCTGTGATATTAAACGTACTTTTATTATACTGAACAAATAAGCTGCGCGCAACCCACGCCCATAAAAAATAAGCGACACCTCTTATGCAAATTATTTTTCAGATTAATATGTGAGATTTATGAAATTCTCAAACCTGGGTCGTAATTCACAAAGCGGGGTAAACACGGTGCAAACACCGTGTTAGTGTATTCGATGTAAGCACCGTGTAAACTACAGTATTTTTGGGTGCTAGCACGGTGTTAGTTATTCCGGACAAGTTACAGTAGGTTTCGCGGCTAATTTTTTTTTTGTTTGAAAAATTCCTTGTTTAACTTATATTTACAATATTTTGTTCTGCCACTTTTTACACAAATTTGCAATTGCTTAATAGAGATTTAAAAGTTTATCAGTTTTTTATACAAATCCTCTAAATTTTGCCTTTTATATCTTTTTTTATCGTTAGGAGCACTGTCACAAATCAAATTCCTATAACGCCCGAACCGGACTGCTCCTTTAATACTGAACCGATTCAGCTGAAATTTAAAAATGTTGTAGCCTTGTAGTGGAGCACTCTAAATACTAAAGTTGAGTTAGGTAGGTTTGGTATTAAAGGAGCAGTCCGGTTCGGGCGTTATAGGAATTTGATTTGTGACAGTGCTCCTTTAATAAAATTTTAACAGACTTAGCCCCATGTATACCGAAACATATTGTAATTTGTCCGGATTAACTAACACCGAGCTAGCACGAAGATTATCCCTCTTTGTGAATTCCGGCCATGAGGCTAACCAACGTTTAAACTGGTTTACTGTTGGGATTACTTTTTTGTTCATAAATTTAGCGTCCAGAAATTAGTTGCTCCGAAGATCTAAAAGCCGTAGTTTTGGTGAACATTATACTAAAGAGCGTTTTTTGTTTTGTAAAACTATTCGATACAAATCTAAATAAAAATTACTTCAATCCTTTGATTGGAGGAAATATGGCCTTAACATTTAAGCCTTTTTGCCTTACGGCTGATATTCATAAGACAATATTTTGTTATAAGTTTTATGACTGCGACTGCAATCGCCGCGAAATGTAGGGTAGTGCATTTAATTTCGGCACTTTTCCCAATTGGGCATTTTTGATTTTGGACTATATATTTGGTAATCCTGGACGGAATACGACGTTTGATAGCTCAAATGAGAGCTAATTATATGTAGATGACTGTCGTGAGCTTTTTATTTGTTATGTTATGATATTTTCATGTGAAATTGTGTGATTTATAATTTAAAAAAATTGTTACTCGTTTTTAGAACATGGGCATTTTATGATTACGCAATAAACTGGTTAAAAAATTAAACTGTCCTGGTAAAATTTAGTCTATTTTCCGAATTTTCAGTCCCCGTGGTTCTACGTTGCGTCTGTGGTAAGCAATTGTTATAAAATAAAATAGTGTAATTTCGGCACAATATTGTTGTAGGTAAAAACGGGTTCAATTTAGTGGTCGGATGTTAAATTGTAGTTGTAATTAGTTAAAAGACAACGTTGAAATGTGTAGGAGTCATAGCACTGCACTTAAACTCGATTAAGGGGGTCTTTTTAAAAAGTGCCGAAATTAAATGCACTTTTTTCCCAAATTTTCCTCATTTTGATACCATTTAGCATTTTAGCTGTAACTTTTTGTCAGTTACACGTTAAACAACAAGTAAAAGCTTAAATTAAAGAAAACTGTCTGGAGATAATGATATGCTTTTAAATTTTTGAAAATAATGATTTTTTGACTGATAAACAATCGATTGTTTGTAAAGTGCCGAAATTAAATGCATACTTTTAATTTCGGCACTTTTCCATTTTTTTAAAAACTGATTTAATTAACTAAAAAAACAACTTTTTGTTCAATGAATTTTTTATGACGCAACGCAGTATCGTAAAAGCTTTAAAATGAGCTATCAAACATGAAAATCAGGCCATACAGTGAAAAGTTACATTGGAAAAACGAAAAAGTGCCGAAATTAAATGCACTACCCTAATTAAATTAAAAAATTACTGCAAAAAAACTAACATTTAAATATACTTCAAAATTGTCATTTAAATAGTACTTTGAAAATATTATGTTTTAAAGTACTATTTAAAACTGACTTTTTTTAGCGTTTAATTTGTTTTAAGTGTCTATTTTTTCTTTATACACTACATTGTTAAATTTACTTTATAATATGGCAGAAAACCACCAGTTATACTATTGCTATTACTTTTTTACGAAAAAACGAAATATTACGATTTGTCACGTATACCTTAAAAAAATTTTTGTTTTTGTGAATCAATTTTTTTTTAATAGTTACGGGAGATTTTTTCGCATTCAGTGCGTCATAAAATAGTTTGCTGACAAAATTTTTCTCAATTTTTTTGACAAATTTTAATTTTTTTACTTTTCATTTTCAAAGTATTAAATTTCAAATGATTAAAAACATTTTTTTTTCACATTAACACAACAAGAAGAAAATGTCATGATTTAAAAGGGCTTCTCTGCTTTTGATAAAATAAAATTAACAAGAGTCGCCGATCCTGCCTGCCTCGAAACCAAATGCCTCTCACCAGACACATATCATTTTAGTTTGTTTTTAAATTTGAAATTCTACATTCCAACATTTTGGTTCTAGTTTATGTCTTAAATTAAAATTGTTTTTTTATTAACTAAACAAATTTAAACATGAAAAACTTTATTTACCCATAAATAGCAAAAAACAATGATCAAAAGTTTCAATAATACTTAAAATTGTTTTAATTATTCGGTTGTTATATTTTCTGTTTCTGCTGTAAAATAGAGTTAAAAATATTGATACATATCGAATTTTGATTTTGCGGCGGGAACGCCGCCCAAAATTATGTTATGCTAGGTGGGTACATTAAAGCTAATATTTTTTTTCTGTCTTAGTTAAAAGTAGGCCATTCCCTATATATTTTGTACAATATGCATGTGCACTTGTTGTGTTCTACAGGAATAAATCCACCACCAATGACTCGAGTATAATTAACTTACATATCCTACCGTGTTATTATGCAACTATTGCGTACCCCAATAAAAAATTTTAGGATCGCTATTGTTACCTTTATATGCGTTATACCTACTATAATAATAAAAGTATAATAATTAATATCATTTTAAATAAAAATCAAACAAATAGCGCTTAACTTTCATTTTTAAAAGGATTTTGTCAATTTCAGTAATGTTTTAGCTATTCCAAATAATTATAAATCGACTTATTGGCAGTTCTCCAAAATCAGAATATACTTATTTATGGACTGAATTTAAGTTGGATTTGAAGTTTTAAAGTATTATTAGAAATTTAAGGCCGTTTAAAAGATGCTAATTTATTTTAAAAGTTTTCAGGGGGTTTTGGCAAAACATTTTAGTTTTTTTATTTGTTGATTTATTTTTTATTTATTTTAGTTTTTTACCTGATGGCGTTTCGGTTTAATTTCTGTTTATTTTTTAAAAAGGCGGGATAAAAAAATCTGCTTCCATTTTTTCGGCTCCAAGTTCTTAAAATTTTCGGACTGTTTTAAGCTTGGGGCTCCAAATACTCTGTACGAAAGTTTTGATTAGTTTTATTAGAGTTTTTTAACGTGTTTCACTAAATTTTCTATTACTAACCGTTAAAAGATCAGGCTGAATGAAACTAAAGTTTTCTGAGCATAAGAAAACCAATCTTGCCACAAAAAAATGTTTCTCAGCTTAGGCATTTTATAACGAATTTTAATTTTGCGGCGGAACCGAGTACCTAAAAATTTTTTTATATATTTTATTTATTTTGTTATACCTACCTAATTGCTATGGGTAGCTCCATAAATTTTTGGTTTAATAAAACATATGTTATATTATTTTATAAATTCTATTTTTTATAAATCCATAGATTTTTTGCTCATTAAGAAAAAAAATCATTTTTAGACAGCAAACTGTAATAAAATTTATATAATTTTAGGCTTTGATGACAATCTACAAAAAAACCTCTCTTGTGTATTGGGTTGTTTATAGTTTGTTCATTGAAAAAACCCCTCGTTTAATCAATAAAAAAACCGACAAAATATGGCCACCCGCTTTATAATCATAAAATTATGTTGCTTATGATTGTTGATCAATGAAAAACGTTTTTTAAGTACATTTTCTTTAATGTCCGGTGTTGAATAATGGAGCAGCTGCTCAACCTAATCGTAATCTTGTTTTAAAACATCATTTTTATGCAAATAAATAAAAATAGTAATGTTTCCCGGAGCTCTGAGCTCGAAAGCTTTAGAGCGGAGCTCTGTTTTTAGGAGCACCGGAACTCCGCCCTATTTTTTTACCAAATTTCTAAACAATTCAAAAGTAATGGCATAAATTATTTTGTAAAAATTTTTTTTGTAAAAAATTTTTTTTCGAAAAGTTATTTCTTTAAAACAATAAAAATAGACCTACCATACCGATAGAGGTAGTTTAAAATGTATTTCAAGCTCAAATAAGCTTTAAATTGCTCATTTAAGTGGCGAAATTTTGGTATTTCGGAGTCTTGGAACTTCCTCCGCTTAAATTGTCGCAGCTTCGGAAAACGATATTGAAAGGTAGGAATATTACAAATGCAAAATAAGCTAAAATCTAAAAATCAAAAATTAATTTCTAGCTCAGTCCTTCGTTTTTTAATGGATCTGTGCACAGCCCCCGTAGGTTTAACGGAAACGGAAGAGTTATTTCCCAGATGGGGGGTTGCAATTTTTTCAATCGGGGAATTGCAAATGCAGAGACAAAACAAAGAGAAAAAAGGGCAAAAAAAGACAAATTTAAGTAAAACTAGGTCAAAAATGGCTTTTTTAAAATAGGTCAAAAACTGAACAAAATTTCACAAAAATAGGTCAAAAATGGATCTATATTTTTTTAGTATTTTTTTCTTTTCAGTGGGGGAACATCAAAACGAGGAAGGGCACAGCAATTCATAAAGCGGGGTGTGGATGGTGGCATTGCCGGATTGTGCACCCATCTGCTTATACTTGACATTGCTCGTTTAACCTTAAATTATTAAATTATGGGAGAGGGGAACGACCACATGTTGCACCGAATTCGAAAATCCCAAAAACTAGTTTGCGCTTAATGTATGGTCTGTTGATAACTATTTTGATGCGAAAATTAGTTTTTTATTAGGTATCATAAATTTAAAAGCATATCTATGTCATTTTATTGAGAGCGAAAAAGACTAAAACTACTGTTTTTGCGGGCCTATTTTTTGTTGAGCTTTCGTAAACTTTTTTCCGTTTATTGTAGTTTTAGCACTAAACCCAAAAAAACGTATGGTGCTTGCTAAAGCACTTTAACCTTGGATTTAGTACTAATCACACCCGTAGGCTCTACCAATAATAAAGGGGCCATTAAGTCATGAGGACTGTACTGACCTACGGGTGGTATCTGTTTGCTGGTTTTTTCCCCTATTGAAATGATTCCAGCATGGTATGGCTGGATATTGATGTTGTACGTCAGAAACGCATGACAGTCTTCTGTGGGTAAATCAGTTCCACTCCTTTTTTTGCAAGACACTTATTTTTTCGGTAAACTGGAATATTAAGGTTTGAAAAGTGTGGAGTCTGTAGCACTGGTCTTGAAGAAATATCTTGCCTGTTCAAGTACGACGTTAAATACAAAGTCCTCGGCGACTTATATAGACCCTTCAACGAAAACCTCAAATTAGGTGAACACTGCGCAAAGTGAACACACTAGTGGGGTGGAGGGTTGCTAGCACGATTATTAATACTGAGCGAAGTGTTTTTAACTATGAAGGTGAACTTGTATTCGCTCGTTCCTGACATGTTTTAGTGCTTGCCCTTAAAATTATCTGCCTAGGGGGAGGTAAGTTCAGGATATGCATTAACAACAACAGTAACCAATCGTAAATCGGATGTAAGCAAAATAAAATAAAGAAAAGTAAGCAACTTAGTGTTTTAAAAAGTCACTTTTACTTTTACTTAATCTAATAGAAGTAACGGATTTTGGATTACTTTTACTTTGGACTGATAGGTGACGCACAGCGAACACACTTTATACCGCAGCAACAATGACGGTGTAATGATGTAAATGCGCGCGTTCACTATCCGCTATCCACTGCCACTCCGGGGTAAACCGGCCTTTAAAGTTTCACTTGCCTTACACTTTGGAATTGAGCTTTGTTTTTTCTGTTTTAAAATTACTGTTCTAAAAGTAATTTTGAAACGAAAAAAACACCAGTTTTTAGAGCTCCGGAGCTCAATTCCAAAATGTCTTGTTAATTTAATGTATAAATTTTCATTTTAAAAAGCTTTGTTAGGTCTAAATAAATATTTTACTTTTATTAAAAAATAGGTGTTACTATTACATTTACTTTACTTAAATAAAATTTTGACCGTTACTTTTACTTTTACTTTACTTAAATTAAAAAATCCCAATTACTTTTACTCTTACTTTACTTAAGCTAAAATTTTTGAAATTACTTTTACTTTTACTTCAAATAATCAAAAACCAATACTTTAGTTTTTACAACACTAGAACTACCTATTAAACAAAAAACTTCCTACCACTCATTAGGCGCTTTCATTAACATTCATGCACAAAAAAATGGCAAAAATTCTCATTATTGAATCAACTGTCCTGTAAGTAGGGACTGCCAATACAATGTAATATCAATCAATGTATTTTTTTTCATACTTTGGTAGCCAACAAAGAGATCAAACCTGCAACAAAAACGCGTTAAAAATTAACCAATGACATATAGAAAATGTTGTTGATGATGTTGCTAGCTTTCAATATTATACTCGAGAGCTCCAAATATTTATAGTGGAGGTAGGTCTTTAGTTCCGGAACTCTACCCTTTTAAATAAATAATTTCAGGCTTATTTAATTTTAAAATATTTTTAAATTTATTTTATCCATATTTTTATGATTATTTTTTGTTTTATATAATAAGTTTTGAAAAACTTACTTAGAAAAAACTTTAACAAAAATTTACCGTGTTTTTTTAATTATTCATAAAACCTACAAAAAATTTAAACAGAACAACAACACGCAAAACTCCAGATATTATTAACAAAAATAGTGTTACTAAAGTGCATTAAAAATTTGCTTTACATAGTCTTGCTTTGTAAATAAATGTTATTACTATAATTATGTTAAATTCGGAAAACATTACTAATAGAAAGATGTGAATTTGAATTCGTACAGTGCGAATAAGAAGTTAAGGCTAGGCTATATAAGATATCACAGAAAAGTCTACATTCCAACCAAAAACATTTTAGGAGATTTGAATTGTTAAAAAAAACAAGCACAGACATCTTTATATTCTACCCATTTTTATCAAAAGAGTCTGAATTTTACCACTTGACAGTTTGTTTGTTTGTGAACTGGCGTAATAAGAAACATTAATCTGTGGAAGTGCGTTCAAAAAAATTTCTGATAGACAATAAATTTTTCCGTTTATAATGGACCTACCTAGCATAACAAAAATTGGGTCGGCGGTCCCACCACGAAACAAAGTTACTCTCAAATTAAATGCACTTTTTCATATTGTTTTTGAAACTGGAAATATTATATACAAATAAAACATCTACTTTAAAAATTTTAGTGGTCTTTTTGTATTTAATTAAGCATCACAATTTTTTTTCTGATTAACCAAAAAAATTTACATATGAGAAACTTTAGTTACGTTAATATAGCTCTAAATAATGGTCGAAAGTTAACAAAAATATTCGAAATTGTTTTCATATAGTAGTTTAATCTCCAATTTCCGAAAAAAATTTATAAAAATCATTGGTTTTATAACAAATTCTGATTTCACGGCGGGACCGCGGACCCAAATTTTTCTAATGCTAGGTAGGTGCATGACAAAAACATGTGCCGGGATTTTTTTATTGTGGAAATTTCAAATTAGATCTTTCGAAGAAAAAAACATCATTTTAGAACATAAACAACTACATGATGCACAATTTTCGACTGTAAATAGTCTGAAAACAGTTTATCGTGGTGTTGTCTGTTAAAAATTCAAAATTAATAACAAACCCGAAATATAAATGTTATTAGTTTACTATAAAACCTACAAAGCAGACCTGGATGATTGCTGTAAATATTAATTTTCATCTTGTGTTTTATTGCAAAGTTTTAAAAAAAAAACATCTAACGACGAACGCGGTTCGTAACATTGTTTAGTAACTAATTTTAAAAAATTAAGTAACAAATCTTTTTTAAATTACCTTTTATTATTGTCAACAATATGAACTTAATTTTAGATGACAGGAAGCTGAAAGTGAAATCATAAGTGATGCGTGATGATTCGCTATTCCAATCCAAATAAGTATTTCAATAGCCGATTCTTTAAAATTTGAGACAAACACTGAGAAATGGCAAAGCTTATTTTTTGAAATAAATGGCGGCTACTGTCCAAAATTTAATGGCGGCTACTGTCCCAAACTTTACAAAATTCGTCAACAAAGCTTATAAAACATTTTTTCACTTCGTAAAACAGGCTTTCTTAAATTTTTTTTATTAATATAATGGCCCTGTGTTGCGTGTATAAAAAGAGTGTAATTTTACAAAACATTTTATGGTTTGAAATTTGTCGTAAAAATTAAAAAAAAATTACTGTGTCTATGTATTTACGTTATGTTTTATTCTTTTTCTTTTACCTTTTACCTTTCTTTGTTTTCATGCTTTAATTATTTTACTTTAAACTATTTTATTATTGATATTATTAATTTATTTCTATATTTTTTACTTTTTTGTAAATTAACTAATGAAAAAATAATGAGCTTAACTGGAACCCAGCTGACACCGTTCATTTATATCCACTTAACAGGGCGGTTTACATATTAAAAGAGTGATAGTACCGGAAATTAAATTATTTCTTGACGTATTTAATTAAATGCATAAACTATGTACATCTAAGATAATCGTATTCAGCGAATGTTTTAGTTATAATATTTTTATATTTAATTCCTGCTTTAGTTTTTTTTGTGTACGTGTAGAAATTTATTTATCAAAAAAAGAAAACAACAAAACAAATCCTGATGATGACGGAAAAATGTTATGTTTACTGTTTAAAATAAAGTGTATTCAGGGTATTCATTTTCCACCCTAAATTCTGTGCATAAAGTTCATTTAGTAATTTAGACTGATTAAACCGTAGGGAGCGGGAAGGGGTTTCTGTTTTTTTTGCTGAAACCCAATTTTTAGATAACTTGAAGACTTAGATTATTTGGAGACAAGGAAACTTAGAGCTAAAATTTCAAGCCGAAAATGAGGAACTTGGAGCCGCCAATTATTAAACTTAAAGTCAAAAGTTTCACAAAGATTTAAGATATACACTAATTTTTAAAATTACAAATGAGAGATATGAAAAGAAAAATAAAGCAAATATACTATGATATTAAGTGAAAAAAAAATATACAAAAAGGTATTTAAAAATGTTCTACAGTACTGTGCGCGAAATGCAAGATATTTAACAATAAGTAAATATAAGAAGAAAACACAAGGAGTCCCAAGACTGCTTACATGTGTCTATTAAATTTGGTAACCGTACAAAAATCGACAGTTTCTAATTTCTTTTTGAAAATTCTAGTGTTTTAGATTCAGCTGCATCTTTAGATAAAAAGTTCCAATATTTTGCACTTCGAGAATAAAAAGAAAACAACGATATATCTTTAGAAACTTTAAGCAAGTTTAATTTAGGCAAATGTTTTTTTTACTTAGAAAATTTCCTCAAGTATAAAAATCATAAAATTTTAAATCGCTTAAGTTGTTAACTATTTTGTAACACATGTTACATCAAATTTTATGCGGCGAATCTCAAGAGGCTCAAGTTTTAGTCTGGCTGGATTACCGCTGAGGATAACTTTCATTGGGCGATAAATTGCATCTTTGATAAAAGCGTCTTATAAATACCTTTGAACATGCTCAATGAAATCAATGTCTTTGAACAAATAAAGGGACCAAACCTGAGAGCAATATTCCAAAATATGCATGACACACATAATATTTGTACGATGTTATTAAGGCGTTAAGATTTGTTTGGAACCATCTAAATAAAGCATTTACAATATTTAAATTTTTTTTAGCAGAAAACTTGCAGTGTTCAGGTTTTAGACATGAGCTAACTTAAACTACTCTGTTACTGTTTTTTCTACCAAGCTACTGTGTTTTCTATTTTTTAAGAGAAACTGGAAAAACTTATTCAATTTCAGGTTTTATAATTTTTGAAGACGCAGGTGTAAATATCCCAAATACCTCCAGTTGGGATTCTTGCTTATTTAGCTACTTCTTGATAAATTATGGGGTCAATTTTACGATTTCACAAAAATCGTTTGTATGAAGGTACATGTACTTTGTGATGCCCGATTTTTTTTGTGATAGTCCTGAAAAAGTTTTTGTGCTCTAATGTATAGTTTGGAGAACCCAGTAAAAATCCCTTTTTGAGATAGAAACCTTACATAAGCGAGTAATAAAACCAAAATAGAGATTTTTTGGGCCAAAAATAGCTGTAAAATGTTGCTTAAAATTTAAAATATATTTCAAAGTTAAATTAATTTTGAGGTGGAATTCTGAAATTTTTAAAAACGGGGGCGCTTTAAATTTTTAAACTTCCAAAGCATGGGGAATGGGAAAAAAAGCACCCTAGTTAAAATGCACCCGCGAAAAAAGGGCCCGACTACTGTAAAAACGCCGAGAAACTATGAAAAAACGCACCCGCCTATGAAAAAAGGGCCCCATGGCGGGAAAAATCAAAAGGAAAGAACGCACCCTAGAAAAAATGCACCTGCGAAAAAAGGGCCCCACTGGTGTAAAAACGCTAAGAAACTGTGAAAAAACGCACCCACCTACGAAAAAAGGGCCCCATTGTCGGAAACTGTTTTTTTATTTCGTAAACAGAGCGTTATCAACACACTAGGCGCTAGCGTCTTATGAAAAACAGCACCTATCGAGCAAAATTTTATCCACATAAATGTATGTTTTTTTAGTTTTTTTTAATATTATGTATATCTATCGAATGCATTTTTTTGTTTTTATTTAAGTGTTTAATTAACGTGAAATTTAAAAAATAAGCCAAACACTCATGTTTATTTAGCAAGAGACAATACAACAAATCTAAAACAAATCAGAAAAATCAAATGAAGCAAAAAAATAGTTTAATAGTAACACTATTATTTGCTTGATTTTTTGTTATAATTGGTTATTTATGGCTTTTTTATATTCATAATGCAAAATCCACAAATTATTGTTATTGGCAATACTTACGTCCTCTGCTAGTCTATATTTGAGGATTTTTCTAAAAATAAAATGTGATTTTTACTTTTAACAACTTTATTGACAAAAACAAGAAAACATAACAATATAAGAACAAATCTAATCCAAGTTACTAAATTTCAGAGTTAAATGTAACTTATTTTGAACTTATCAGTTAATAAATTAATACGGCAAATTATAACAAAGTAAATAGACGATTTATATTGTTTAGCAGAAAAAAATCAGATACATACATACGTGGATTTTATACAATTTTTTTCGTAAAATCGTGTGGAAAAAAAATTTATCCTTTTAATGTTTTTAAAAATGATATAATAATTATTTTGCCATTTTTGTGGCCGAAATAATTATCTGGGTATTCCTGTGATCACCCCATTTTTTTAAACAACCCCAAGTAACAATTTTTTATCTTTTTACCCTTTTTGGCAATTACGAAGCACATTCCGCAATTGTGTTTATTTGTTCCCAATTTTTAAGAGCTTTTATAACATTTTTAACAAACATAGGCCTACGGGGGTTTAAACTAATTTCCTATTGAAAATATATTAATAAAAAAATAAAAGAAAAATTCTCTGGAAACGTGTAAAAATCATACTCATTCTCCAAACAAAATTTATTCTCGTATTTTGTTTATATTGTTGTGTGGTTTTTTTTTTTTTTTTTTTTTTTTTTTTTTTTTTTTTTTGTTTTTTTTTTTTTTTGTTGTTTTTGGTTTTTTTTTTTTATTTTGTATGTTTTTTTTTGCTTGGTTTTTTTTTTTTTGTTTTGTTTTTTGTTTGTGGGTGTTTTGTATAATATGTTTTCTAGTATTTTTTTTTTTTTTTTTGGGTGTTTCCTTTGGTTTTATCTCTCTGGTTTTCTTGTGCGTTTTAGGTGGTGTTTTTTTTGTGTTTTCGTTCTTTGTTCTTTGGCGTTGTTTCTTTTTCGTCTTTTGTTTGCTTGTCTGGTTTTTCTCTGATGTTGTCTGGGTTAGGTTCTGGCGCTTATATGTGTTCTTTTCTTTGTTAGTTATGAGTTGGCTGAGCTTAGAGACTTGACGTAGATGTGCTCTTTGTTATACTTTTTTTTAGTTGTGCAGATCTCGGATATTGGATATCGATAATAGTAGCGCTATTTCCGGTTTTTTGATTGTTAGATTTATCTGTTTTTTTTTCTCGATAGATCTTTGGAGTTTCGTCGTGTAATTTTTTCTCCTTCACTTTCTACTTTTCGATATAAGATGGGTGTTTTTTTGTTGATGAGGAGGATTGTGTATGGTATAGTTTGTACTTTCTTTCATTTCATTATATTCATCATAAGGTACACCATACTATACTAAATATATTTTGACATAAATGTAGCCGCCGCCGCTATTGTTATTAAACAGTACTATTATCAAATTTTCTATTTTTACCACTAAATAATTTAAAATAAATAAAACGATAATACCAAGAATACATGAAATTTAATTAATAAAGAAAAGAAGAATGAGAAATGAAGAACAAATTATACGGGCTATGTGTGGATCCAACCTAAATGCATACGTATGCATATGTTTATATGCATACGTATGCATATGTTATGCATACGTATGCATAAATTCATATGCATACGTATGCATATTTTTTTTAGTTATATGCATACGTATGCATTTTTCCGGAAAGTATATGCATACGTATGCATTTTTTTGAAACTTTTATGCATACGTATGCATTTTTTTTCTAACTTTTATGCATACGTATGCATAAAAGTAACAAAAAAATGCATACGTATGCATATACTTTCCGGAAAAATGCATACGTATGCATAAAAGTTGCAAAATATGCATACGTATACATATTTTTCGGAAATTAAAAAAAAAGTTTTTTTTTAAATATGCATACGTATGCATATTTTACAACTTATATGCATACGTATGCGTTGTTCCGGAAAGTATATGCATATGTATGCATTTTTTTGTTACTTTTATGCATACGTATGCATAAAAGTTAGAAAAAAATGCATACGTATGCATAAAAGTTTCAAAAAAAGGCATACGTATGCATATACTTTGCGGAAATATGCATACGTATGCATATAACTAACAAAAAATATGCATACGTATGCATATGAATTTATGCATACGTATGGATATGTTATGCATACGTATGCATATAAACATATGCATACGTATGCATTTAGGTTGGATCCACACATAGCCCGTATAATTTGTTCTTCATTTCTCATTCTTCTTTTCTTTATTAATTAATTTTCATGTATTCTTGTTAATACGAGATTATTTTAAGTTTTTTTAAAAATGTTTTAAACGTTTTTAAAATAATTCAAGCGAGAGTTTAAAAAGTTTAAACTTAAAAAATAAACCATCAAATAATTGATGAATTTTCGAAAACGTGTACAAAATCAGCTTTATTCCCAGTGTTTTGAATCGTTAAAATAAAAAAAATAAAAAGCTCTTTTCAGTATGTTTGTAACCAAAATGAAGATTTAGAGATTTTTTTGACTTTTTTTTATAAACACTATAACTTACGAATTCAACTTATTCAGGAGGTAAGTAGAGTAATCTTAAACAATTTTGAAATCACTTTAAAAAAAATTTTTAAAGATGTTTTAATCGAATACATTGGACCGTATTGGTAGCTTAAAAATACGAGAAAATTTTTTTTATAAACCTAGAAACTAACTTATTACCGTAATGTCTTTATAAAAAATAGAAAAAATATTTTTGATTTTCTGCGTGACCGTTGCCGTTTAAAATTTTTTTCGATCTTATAATAACTATAAATCCGCGAAGATATTGACCAAGAAGATTAATGGCAAACTATTAAAATATGTTCTTTGTTATTTT
The DNA here is from genome assembly GCA_030248175.1 of Microlaimidae sp. YZB2_3. NCBI lineage: Eukaryota > Metazoa > Nematoda > Chromadorea > Desmodorida > Microlaimidae > Microlaimidae sp. YZB2_3. Next base: position 2,445 of record JASAMX010010259.1, on the reverse strand, counting down.
AACCGTTAAACCTGTCTTGCAGTTTCAATTTTTTTATTTGTGTTTACAAAGCATTTACAAGTTTATTCTGCTATATTTTAAAAAATGTAAGGTTACATATTAATTTTAATTCACTTGTTTTCTTTTACCTTTTACTTCTGTTACATGAATATTGTAAATTTTTTAGTTGCACAAGCTATTTATTCTTAAAAAATGTTTTCGTTTCATACTACTTACATTTCATACTTTCAACAAGCTGTTTATAATGTTCGTACTTTTTTGAATTATCACCGCTTCATCAAAAATTTTTCCCATGCACATGCTTTTTTTTCACAGATTACCTGTTTACGTAACAAAAAAACAGTTTCTAATTGTGGGGCCCTTTTTTCATAGGTGGGTGCGTTTTTTCATAGTTTCTCAGCGTTTTTTCACTAGTGGGGCCTTTTTTTTGCAGGTGCATTTTTTCTAAGGTGCGTTCTTTCCTTTTGACTTTTCCCGTCATGGGGCCCTTTTTTCATAGGCGGGTGCGTTTTTTTATAGTTTTTGGGCATTTTTACACTAATCGGGCCCTTTTTTCGCGGGTGCATTTTTTCTAGGGTGCGTTTTTTCACCAAATCCAAAGCATGACATTTAAACAAAAGCATCACTAGTACAAAACCACAAATGTCTTAGTGTCTTTTTACTTATTCATTAGATATTTATGAAGTGCTATAGGCGTTTACTTAGTATAAATTTATTACTCGATTGATTCAATCTTGTGCTATTGCTATAATTCCATTTACCACAGGATTTTGTTCGCACGTCCTATGTTAGTCTTTTTATTTGCATCCGCCTAGCAGTCGAAAAAAGCTAACGTCTTGTTTTGGAGACAAAAAACACCAGGTTTTTTTTTTACTGATTTTCATATTTATTTCAACGTCAGACAATGGTTTTTACAGAAAAAAAAGAAACGTTATATATAAATCATATTATAATGTTTTTTTGTATACTTATAAGACTTAGTAAATATTTTAAATTTTTTAAATTTAAAAGAAAATGAGACCCCAGAAAGTTTTGAAACAGTTAAAAGTTATTATTACTTTTATGTTTGCTTTTAAGGTACACGGAATACAAGTCAATTTTTAAAAGATTAAAATTCTAATTTAAAATTGCTAGTGTATTCTGTTTGCATTTTTAAACCAATCTTCTGTTTTATATTTATTTTCACAAAGTTTATTTTTACAAAGGTTTGTACTTGTTATAAGAACTAGAAAGACGAGGGCCTCCCGGGCCCTCTTCTTTCTAGTTCTATATGTCAATATCAGATATAATTAAAATAATATTCACATTATTGATAGTACCATTAACGTTTTAAAAAATAAAGCAAACAAAGGGGACCTAAGAGCCAAGAGGCCAGAACAAAAGCGACAATAGAGTCAAATGGGAAAAATCAGGAAAAAAAACGTAAGAGCTAAAAGTACAGAGAGCTGGACTTAAGAGCCTGACTTTTTAGGAGCAAAGGGCCAGAAAACAGGGATTTCAAAGCCTTTGACGGTGCTTTGTTTTTCAACAACGTTATATGGCGTAATTTTGCTAATAAACACATCAAAATAGTAAAAACCATAGATGGGCAGACCCCCCCACTAAAAATCCCAATTATAGCCGACTCCCCCTAAAAATTGGGGGTACCCCGGACACCCCCCACCTAAATTTTGAGAGGTTCCACGTCACAATACTAAAATGCTAAAAATGGGGTATTTGAGGTGACACAACGGTGCTGAAAGAAGCATCACACGACAGTGCCGGGGTACGACAGTACGGTCCCCTGAAAACATTGTTACGTTTTAAGTAAGAAAATGCGCGTTTTTCTACCTGCCATTGCCATCGAGTTTTAATGTAGAGCTTCTAAGTTTTATTTTAAAAAGAAACATGTAATATTAACGTATTATTTTAACACTATTACACCATTGCTACGTTTTCAAAAAGCTTTCCAAAAATTTCTTTAGGAGTTTTTACAAATAAAAAAAGTCAAGACAATTTTTTAAAGCTGATTAAAAAGTCTGACATTTAAAAATATTAGACGTTCTGTAAGTTATACTAATAAATAAATAAATAATATTATGGGATATTATTGAGCGCAAGTATTTATTAATAAAATTAAGCAAACAGTAGAGATTGTTCGTATTAGAAAATAGACTTAACAAATTATGGTGCTCTTCGCTTTCCAAAAATGTCTTATAGCAAGTTTTAAAAAAAATAAAAAATCTATGATAATTTTGAAAAGCTGATAGAAAATTCAAAATTTTTTTTCAAATAAGCGGCCTCATTCATAATGAAAAACAACAATAAAATCTGAGTGATTTTTGGATGAATTCAGATCTGGTTTAGTGCTATTGACTAATCTCAAAAGCTTATTAGAGAGTAGTTCAGTTAGATTAATTAGCAATTTATAACAAAATATAAGGTCGTTTCGGGTTCTGCCGGTTT